>BTHU01000005.1:124033077-124265577 GCA_036184795.1 Tokudaia tokunoshimensis | reverse complement strand
ACCCCAACACCCCCCAAGGCTGGAAGGCCTGCAGTGTGTCCATGTTTTTCAGGGTGAAAGTTACAAGCAAGCTGCCACTGACTTGCACTGTAGTTTTTGAGGTTCAGAGAGAACTGGGTGTGATGGTGCTTGCCTAAAATCTCAGCATTTGAGGGGTAGGGGAGGGGATCATGAGTTCCACCTCAGCCCAGGCTACATAGGGAGACCTTATCTCAAAAACAAGGAGACAAAGCAAAGGTATGAGGAGCCCTGCTTTTGAGTAAAGCTTTACCACATTCCTGCTGTGGTCTAATACTATTCCACCCATTTAACAGATGAGTAAAATTGAGACCTGAATAGTCCTCAGAAAAGGGGGGTGCAAGAATTCAGTGCTTTGTGTCTTGAGGGTGTGTGGATATAGAAGGACATTCTCCTGACTCCCAACTAGAACCTTCCTCCTGGTTCTGGGGACGTGGCCACAGGGCTGTAGTTGTTTCTGCACAAATCTAGCTCTTGCCATCTCTCGTCAACCCTCCTGTTCCTCAGCTTTCTTGGCGCCCAGGTGCTGCAGCCACACACACCCAGGCTCCTCCCAGGGCCCCCGTCCACCATCTTGTCTCAGCAATGAGTAGAACACCCGTGGGGGCTAGTGCCCCTCCACGCTAACTAACCAGAAGTCACCTCAACCCCTGTCCTTTGTCAGCCCCACTCCAGGTCCCAGAGATGGCCTCCCTGCTGTCACTGCAGGAGGAAAACCAGCTACTGCAGCAGGAGCTGTCCCGGGTGGAGGACCTGCTGGCCCAGAGCCGTGCAGAGCGCGATGAGCTGGCCATCAAGTACAACGCTGTCAGCGAGAGGGTGTGTGCTGGGGCTGGCCCGGGTGGGCGAGGGAGGCGTCCTGGCCAGGCCCCCGGGCCTCCGGAGGGTGGACATCTGGTTTAGACTGAAGCTCTGCAACTAGGATGGCCTTGAGCGCGTGGCGGCCAGGGGAGTGATGGCGGTTGAAGGCAGATAGAGGTGGATGAAGGGCGGAGTAGGCACTGACGGGTGGGATGGCAGTTTTAATAGTAGCTCCCATTGAGGGAATGCCTCCAGTGTGCCAGAAATATGCTCAGTTCTTTATATTTTGTGGACCAAAGTCAATGGTGCCCATTTAACCAAGGAGAAAATGGAGGTCCAGAGAGAGAGACAGAGACAGAGGGAGAGAGAGAGGAAGATGGAGGGAGGGAACCATGACCTGCATCACAGCCAGTTAAGACAAGAATCCTGGTGTCCTGGCTCCCAGGCCTTTGTTATGAGGGTGTCAGGGAGCCTGTTGGCTGCTGTAGGGTCCAGTGTATGCTAGTGGGAGGCCCTGTCTGTATGGAAACCTGTGTCCTGGTGCACTTGCTCAAACGAGCCTCTGACTTGTCGGGGCTTGCTAAGGAACAGAGTGGGGGCCCCATGGTGGTCTCCTAGCTTCAAGGACACTACAGAATTCATTTCTTAGAATGTCCACAGGGGGTGCATGAACAGGGTGGGAGGAGCACTGGGTGGGTACTGTTGACGGGCCAGAACCAGCCTCCTGCAGGCTGGACCGTTCTTGGCCCAGGACACAGTGCCAGTCCCCTGGGGACTGCTTTTTAGATGCCGGCTTCAGCAACTGACACAATGGCTCCTGATTGACAAGGGAGGGAAGGATAGGAAGGCGGTCCCTTCTCTTATGTGTGGTTTGCAGCAGGGGTGAGGAGTTCTCTCCATTCAGATCTTCCCCTTCTATGTCAGCAGGCACGGCCTGCATTTTTAACTGTGTGTGAGACAGTTTGGGCGAGTCCCCACCTGGAGTCAGAGATCGGATGAAAATGACCTTGAAGGCCTTTCCTGGAGGGGAGGGTCCACAGAGAGCATAAGAATCCAGTGCTTACAGATGGAGAAACTGAGGCCCAAGGTCAGTGGTGGAGCTGGATAGATGCCGCTAGGCCAGGGCTGTGGTTGTATGACGCATACATCACCCTGTGCCTGCAGAGGACAGGTGCCCCATGGCCACACTGGCCTGGCAGACTAGGTTGGCAGCATTTGGTGAGGTGGTTTGCATCCTTCAAACCCCACATCTCCTGGGATAGGGGGTGGAACAAGAGCGAGGATTCATGCTCTGTTCACTGCATGTCCTGTGGAGAAACTGAGGCAGGACTCCCAGAGGGCACCTCCCAGGTCCTCAGTGTCCCCAAGAAACAGGTGTTGTGAGATACATGGGAAAGAGACAGTGGCCTTATCCTTGGCGCTAGAGAACAGATTTTCTGGGTTCCACCCCCCCTCAGCCCCGTGTCCATGGCAACTTGGGTTTAGTGAGTTAATGGGGCAGGAGAGCAACGGTTGCTAAGGGAGACAGTAAACTACTTTTATCCATTCTTGGGGCAGCCTCCTTTCCATTGGAGCTGCAAGTCAGATGGAAAGGCTGTTTTGTGAAGGGCGGAGTTTGTGGAGAGAGGCGAGGTCTGGCCTGCAGTAGCCTGGCACCGAGCACCGGGGAAGCAGGTGGAGTCCCTACTTACTGGTCAAACCCTCCACACCACAGAAGCCAGTAGCGCTGATACCACATGGATGGACAAAGCACACACAACACAAGCCACAACTGGACCCCACGTAGAATACAACACATAGAAACAAACCCACCCAGCAGGAAGGTGGTGGTGTATGCCTTTAGCACTCTAGAGGCAGAGGCAAGAGAATCTCTTGAGTTCAAGACCAGTCTCCAGAATGTGTTCCAGGACAGCCAGGGCTTGCCCCCACCCGCCCCCCGCCCCAAACTCACAGACTGTATGTAGCCAGAGCACACAGTCCTGCCCTGGCACAGCAACACTTGGGTGGACAGCTACAGCATCGCCGCATCCCATAACCAACTGCACAGGGCATTCTGCACGTCTCCTGGCTGCACACTGACAACAAGAACAGAAGCCCACACGAGCTGCCTGTCAGCCCACATGTAACATGCAAGTGCAGTCACTACCACCACCTGTGACTGTCCTCCCCGAGTCCCTCTGTCATACACAGACACACAAACACATGTCCTGGTACATGCAGATGGGCACAGTGCCCGCCCCACCCCCAGAGACCTTGTCCAGATGCACCTCACCCCGGAGCATGAGAAGGCCCAGATACCACACGTCAGCACGCACCCAGTGCACAAGGCATGCAGGGTCCCACGTGTGAGGCACACTCACCAACACATGACACATACACCTTCCAGGGCTCTGTGACAGATGTGGGCACTGCCCACTTCTCAGCTTGCTTGGGCTTTGTGTAGACATTTGCCATAGACACAGAGGAAGTTCCAGTTGCCACCTCCCTTGGCAGCCTCAGTTCACAGTGCAGCCCCCGTGGGCTGTGCTGACCCCTCCCTGTTGGTGTCATCCCAGGGGGCACAGTCACCGTGCCCACCAGCATCGCTGTGGGTGACTCTCAGCATCTACCAGGTGTACTGGGCTAGTGTAGGCCTGGAGGGCCACTGACCTAGCCTGGGCCTCTGGTTAGTGTGAGTAAGCGACTGCCTGTTTTGGCTACAGGTGCTCTCTGTGAACTCGGATCTTCTGTGTATTGATAGCTCTGCTCTGAGTAGATTCGTATGCACTGACCTTGTTAGTTCAGTAGTCTCAGACATCCCTGGTGTGAGCCATCCCACCCCACAGCCAGAGTCCTAGGGACTAAATCCAGTGGGGAACAAAATTCCAGGCCTTTCTGAGCTTGCCTCAGGGAAGGAAGAGGGTCAGGAGACCTGGCAGCAGGCTGAGGCAGAAACCATAGTGGGGCAGACGCTGTTCTGAAGGAGTAGCTGCGTGCATGCAGGGGTGGCACGTCACCGTCTGCCTCCAGGTCCGTATGTGTGCAGACATGTGGTGGCAGGTCTACCCGCACACGTGCATGCCTGTCTCGTGTATGTACTACGCTTGGCCTGTCTGTGCCGTACCTGTTCCAATTCTATGCCCATGTCCACCCGTCCATGTGCGCATAGCCAGCCTTGTTACCATTCCTTCTTCATCAGTGTGTGCCCATGCCTGCCCCACATATATTCTCATGTCTGCAATGCTTGTTCTGTGTATCTAAGCATGTCCTATCTGTGTGCCCATGTCTGTCCCATGTGCTCATGTCCTATCTGTGTGCCATGTCTGCCCTGTGTATCCAACATGTCCTATCTGTGTGCCCATCTGCCCTGTGTGCCCAAGCGTGTCTTATCTATGTGCTGTGCTCTGTATGCATGGCCTTGTCTGTGTACCGTTGCCTACTCCATCCGTGTGCTCATGTGCACGGCATCCTGGGCAGACCTGCCTGTAACCGCTCCTTGGAGTGCATGGCTATCAGGTTGCAAGGCATTGTGGGTCTTAGGCCCAGCCTGGGGTCTCCTGAAGAGGCCTGGGCCTGCTTCCCAGGAGGCACAGGACTCACCCAGGGCCCTTCCCTGCAGCTGGAGCAGGCTGTGCGGCTGGAGGCTGGGGAGCTGGAGGCTGGGGAGCCCAGGGGGCTGGTGCGCCAGAGCGTGGAGCTGCGGAGGCAGCTGCAGGAGGAGCAGGCCTCCTACCGACGCAAGCTGCAGGCCTACCAGGAGGGCCAGCAGCGGCAGGCCCAGCTAGTGCAGCGACTGCAGGCCAAGGTCAGGGCTGCCCACCCCCACCCCTGCCCTCACCCCGCTTCGCTTGGCCCTCACCCCTGGGCTCACACCGCTTCCTCCACATTGCCAGATCCTGCAGTACAAGAAGCAGTGCTCAGAGCTGGAGAAGCAGCTGCTGGACAGGTCCACAGAGCTGGAGCAGCAGCGACTGAGGGTGGGTGACAGGAGGGGGCAGGCCTAGACCTTCCCACCTCCCGCTTGTCCTGACGCTCCTCCTCCTCACCCAGGACACAGAACGCAGCCAGGACCTGGACAGCGCTCTTGTGCGCCTGGAGGAGGAGCAGCAGAGGTGAGGGTGTGGGATAGCTCGAGGGGACCCTCCGGACAAGTGGGCAAGTGCCCACTCAACGCCCCTCCCCCACCCCTCCAGAAGTGCCAGCCTGGCCCAGGTCAATGCCATGCTGCGAGAGCAGCTGGACCAGGCACACGTGGCCAACCAGGCTCTGAGCGAGGACATTCGCAAGGTGACCAGTGACTGGACCCGCAGCTGTAAGGAGCTGGAGCAGAGGGAGGCGACATGGAGGCGCGAGGAGGAGGTGAGCGGGGGCTGGAGGGAGAGCTCAGCTCGGCAGCGGGGCGTCCTCGCAGGGGTTCAGTCGAGTCTGGAGAGGGACAGGGAGCCTGACCAGAGTGGTCCCGGCCCTCTTGGGAGAGCTGGCCTTGGTCACACGTGCCCTGGGCCAGGCTGGCCATTTCTTCTGTTCCTCGTGAAGTGTAGTGTCACTGTTGCATGTAGGCAGTTAGTCATGGTACACCCTGGCGGCTGGGAGGTCTCTCCAGGCCCTGGGTGCTCTCTGCTCTTCGGGAGACCCGGGTCCTCTCCTAGGCCGTGCTGGCAGGGCCCTGGGGCAGGCGTGCCACCGTGACCCTGGCTAACCCTCTCTCTCCCTAGTCCTTCAACGCCTACTTCAGCAGCGAGCACAGCCGCCTGCTTCTCCTCTGGAGACAGGTCATGGGGCTCCGACGGCTGGCCAGCGAGGTGAAGGTGGGCACGGAGAGGTGAGGCCCGGCTGCGGGAGCATGGGGGGGCCTCCTGACACAGGGACGCAGAGGCAGCAGGCAGGAAGAGGCGTGGCTGGGGCTCAGCTGGACTACCCTCTTCCTATGGCACTCTGAACCGCTCTGAGGCAGGAACTCTCCTCCTTCCCCATGTCACACCGAAGATCAGAGAAGCCGAGTGACCGTCTCAGGTCACACAGCAGAGAGGAGCTGAGGTTGGACCTGAAGCCTTTTTGTCTTCATAGATTGTTTGGATCAGAAGCCACAGATATTCACGAAATATGGTCTAATTTGAGATATCATCTCACTATGCAGCTCTGGCTAGCCTCAAATTCAGACATCCACCCACCTCTGCCTTCTGATTGCTGGGATTAAAGGCAGGCATTAATCTTTTTTTTTCCTTAGAGTCTTATGTATTCCAGGCTGTCCAGAAACTCACTGTACAGAGGACAGTGACTTTAGACTTCTGATTCTGTTTCCATTTGAGTGCTGGAAGAACAGGCGTGCACTAGCATGTGCTGGGATTGCAGGCGTGTGCTAGCATGTGCTGGGATTGCAGGCGTGTGCTAGCATGTGCTGGGATTGCAGGTGTGTGCTAGCATGTGCTGGGATTGCAGGTGTGTGCTAGCATGTGCTGGGATTGCAGGCGTGCACGAGCATGTGCTGGGATTGCAGGCATGTGCTAGCATGTGCTGGGATTGCAGGAGTGTGCTAGCATGTGCTGGGATTGCAGGTGTGTGCTAGCATATGCTGGGATTGCAGGCGTGTGCTAGCATGTGCTGGGATTGCAGGTGTGTGCTAGCATGTGCTGGGATTGCAGGCGTGTGCTAGCATGTGCTGGGATTGCAGGAGTGTGCTAGCATGTGCTGGGATTGCAGGTGTGTGCTAGCATGTGCTGGGATTGCAGGCGTGTGCTAGCATGTGCTGGGATTGCAGGAGTGTGCTAGCATGTGCTGGGATTGCAGGTGTGTGCTAGCATGTGCTGGGATTGCAGGTGTGTGCTAGCATGTGCTGGGATTGCAGGCATGTGCTAGCATGTGCTGGGATTGCAGGTGTGTGCTAGCATGTGCTGGGATTGCAGGCGTGCGCTAGCATGCCAGGATTATGTATTGCTGGGGATTAAACCTGGTGCTCTCTGCATAAGTGAGGCAAGCTCTCTACCAACCGAGCTATGCCCCAGCCTCATGCTTGGATCTTGTTCTTCCAAGTGCTGGGGTTACAGGTCTGTGTCACCCACCATACCTGGCTAAAATGTTTTCTTTTGGTCTCTTAAGTCTCTGTTCAGGAAGCAGCCAGCTGTCCTCGGGGATTCCCGTAGTCTAGCTTTTGCTGTCCTGTGTTTATGTGACCTTGCCACAGATCTGCGGCTGCATTGCAAACTGCTGTCTTCTTGGCAAGATTCAGACCCCCAGCAGTGCAGTGTCCCCCACGGGAGCCCCCTGTGCTTGACTTACTGTGAGCTAGCTGGAATTCTATGCGGCACTCGCCTGCCCCCTGCTGTTGGGTGCTCAGCACTGCAGTTCATGCAGAGCGTGAGCCCACACTGGGACTTCAAAGTGAGCCTTGTTTTTTGTTAGCATGGAAACATTTTTTTTTTGAGACAGGATCTCATTATGTAGCTCTGGGTGGCCTGGGGCTTGGTGTGTAGTTCAGTCTGGTTTCAAACTCGCAGAGATGCCTCCTGTCTTGGCCTCCCTATTTTACTCTTGACACATACTAAGGTTCCCATTTCAAAACGTAATATGACCCCTCCCCTTCTCAGGGCCAGTGAGGACCCCCAGTTTCTTTTCTTTTTTTTTTTAGGTTTATTTATTATTATATGTAAGTACACTGTAGCTGTCTTCAGACACCCCAGAAGAGGGCATCAGATCTCATTACAGATGGCTGTGAGCCACCATGTAGTTGCTGGGACCTTCGGAAGAGCAGTCAGTGCTCTTAATCGCTGAGCCATCTCTCCAGTCCCCCAGTTTCTTTTCTTTTTTTCATTTTTTTAAAAAAGATTTATTTATTTTATGTGAGTACACTGTAGCTGTCTTCAGACACCCCAGAAGAGGGCACCAGACCCCATTACAGATGGTTGTGAGCTACCATGTGGTTGCTGGGATTTGAACTCAGGACCTATGGAAGAGCAGTCAGTGCTCTTAACCAGTGAGCCATCTCTCCAGCCCTGGACCCCCAGTTTCTTATGTGGCCTTCCTGGGTTATTTTATAAAGCAAATAAAGCAGCTTTCTCTTACTCCACTCCTTAATCTGTGCCTGTCTGTCTGTCACACACCCCTTTTGTCTTTTGGCATACATACTCTGTATATAATTTCATTGCGTCTCCAATTTTTTATTTTATTTATTTTTATTTTTATTTTTTTGTTTTTTCTCAAGGCAAGGTTTCTCTGTGTATACCTGGCTGTCCTGGAACTCACTCTGTAGACCAGGCTGGCCTCAAACTCAGAAATCCGCCTGCCTCGGCCTCCCAAGTGCTGGGATTAAAGGCATGCGCCACCACCGCCCGGCTCTAATTTGTTTTTAGTGTGTGTGTGTGTGTGTGTGTGTGTGTGCATGTGCGTGAGTCAGTTCTCCCCTTGCACCGTGTAGGTCTCCAAGCCCACCCAGGTCATGTGGCTTGGCAGCAGGCACCTTTACACAATAGGGCATCTCACTGCCCCCACCCCCTTTTGGAGGCGGGGGTCTCACTCTGTAGTCCAGGCTAGCCCGTAATGCTATCATCCTGTTCTGCCTCCTGAGAACTGTAATGGCAAGCTTTTGCTTCCGTGTGGCTCAACTTTGCTCTTCTGGGTTTCCTGGGCGCCTCATCCCAGCTCTCTTGGCCGTAGGCCCCGCTGACGGGATCTACCATCACTTGTTTGATAGCGATCTCTCTTTTGTTGGATGTTTTGGCATCGTCAGGATTGCCACTCCTGCTGCACCACATGAACCATCGGCCTATGGAAGATGTGTCGTAGATGCAAAGGGCTTTCCCTAGTCACCTTCCACTGGGGCCTCCCCACTCGCCCTCCTATGAGTTGTGTAGGAGCAGGCCGATTTCCCCACAGCCTCGCTCACACTGGACAGTTGGTGACTTTGTTTCCCTACTCTGAGAGTGACACAGGGCAGTTTTGATTTGTACATGGGGGCCACCTCCCCACCGCCTCTCGTTTTGCTCTTCCTCAGGGACCTGCTGCAGCTGGGAGGGGAGCTAGTCCGGACATCCCGGGCTGTCCAGGAGGTGGGCCTGGGGCTGAGTGCCAGCCTGCATCGGGCCGAGAGCAGGGCTGAGGCGGCTCTGGAGAAACAGAGGCTGCTGCAGGCCCAGCTGGAGGAGCAGCTCCAGGCCAAGGTGCTCCGGGAGAGAGACCTGGCCCAGCTGCAGGTGCAGAGCGACCTGGACAAGGCCCATCTCAGTGCCAGGTGGGTGGTGGCAGGCCGGTCCACAGCCGACTCCTCTGCAGCGAGGTCCCCCAAGCCTCAGTCGGGAGGGTGTTCACCAGGGCCGGCCCTTCCCTGGGGAGCCTGGATGAGCCTCCCAGGCTCCGTTTGACCTCTGATGACATCCGTGACCCCTAACTCCTGCCTCCTGGGTGAGCCCCCACTGCCGTCCCATGAGAGACAGCTGCAAGCCCATTCCCATGTTTCAGCTAAGCATCAGAGGTCCCCAGGCGAGAAGTGACTTACTCCAGGTCCCATACCTGAGGGGGTAGATCCTGGGCTCCTCGAGGGTTCCGGGAGACATGGGCACATGCTGGTGAGCTAGAGTGGCAGCGGCACATCCCCCATTCGCCTCGTTTGCTCTCCCGGCAGAGTGACAGAGCTGTCCCTGTCGGTGGAGCACCTTCAGAACCAGAACACAGAGAAGGACCAGGTCAACAGGACCCTCTCTGACAAGCTGGAGGCCCTGGTAAGATGTGGCGCCAGCCAAATCCATGGCTACCGGCTGAGTGCCAGGCTGCTTGTGCCATGTTAAATGTCCCATCCAGACTGGGTGCTGTCCTCGCAGCGCATGCCAGGCTTAGCACAGTGACAGTCACTTCCTCTGCGCCCTTCCACCGTCCCCACAGCAAGCCATTACACAGTGGAGGGAACCAAAGCCCAAGGGACTCCAGTTGGGAATGTGGGGAGTCAGGACTTAGATTCCCTCTTGGGCTCCCAGGGAGAGGCCACTGCTCCCGGCAGACACGTACCCCCAGGGCACTGCCTTCGTAGGGCAGTTTGGGCTCTTCCTCAGTAGGCCAGGTGACTGGCACAGGGTACTCTGCGCCTCATCTGTTCAGTGAGGGCAGCGGGCCTGTGTGGTATATCCATAACTGCTACCTGAGGGGACCAGGGAGGAGCGACTTCATACTTTGGCATGACTGTGACCAATCTTTCTTGTCACTAGGAGTCTCTGCGGCTCCAGGAACAGACAACCCAGGACACCGAGGATGGAGAGGGGCTGCAGCAGACCCTGAGGGACCTGGCACAGGTATGGCTACGCCCATACAGGGCTGGCCAGTCATTTCTGAGCTCCCCTTCCCCCTCCCACCCCACCCCCCCCCCGCCCCATGCCTTGGAGCCTTGGGATGCATGGGAAGTGGGTGTGGTCTGCCCACTTCTGCTGGTTCACCCAGTCTTGCTGCAGTCAGCCCCTGTGAGACCCGTGAGGGTACTGCATACTGAGGCAGGCTGCATACAGGGGGATGTGCACTCAGGAAGGCTGCTTGGGGAAAGGGGCTTGTGAGAAGTGTTACCTTGCGTCGCCCATACCTGTGACCAGCTGAACCCTACTCCTTCCTCCTTACCCCAAGGCTGCCCTATCTGACACTGAGAGTGGCGTCCAGCTCAGCAGCTCGGAGCGCACTGCGGACACCTCTGACGGCAGCCTGCGCGGGCTCTCTGGCCAGCGGACCCCGACTCCACCGCGGCATTCCTCCCCGGGTCGAGGTCGTTCCCCGCGCCGAGGCCTGTCCCCAGCCTGCTCCGACTCCTCCACACTCACTCTGATCCACTCTGCCCTGCACAAGCGCCAGCTACAGGTCCAGGTAGCCAGAGACCCAGGGGGCAGGGCTGGAGCCCTGAGATATAGCTGCTGATAGAGAGTTCTAGAAAGAACCAGAGTCGAGTACCCGGATGGTTGGGAATCCCCCAGAAAAGGGGCTAGAGCCCAAGAAAAGGAGATAAAACTTGGGGCTAGGACCCTCAGACAAGTCTGGGAGGAGGAATGTGAGCCTAGGATAAAGAACGCTTAGGAACCAGAGGCGGGGTCTCAGGGAGGACACGAGGGGGCGGGGCCTGGGCCTTTGTGGGTGGAGTCAGTATCTAAGGGCGGGTGTTCTTGGGCGTTTTGCCAGACCCTGGCACGCAGGGAGGTGGGGGCACAGGAGTGGGAAGGGGGTTCCGTCTGCGGCCCCAGGCTCGCCCAGGGCTATGGAGCTGTTAGGAGAGAGCGAGTGGGCTTCTCCAGACCCCACCACCCCCATACCCCAGGACATGCGTGGGCGCTATGAAGCCAGCCAAGACCTGCTGGGGTCCGTACGCAAGCAACTCAGTGACAGTGAGGGCGAGCGGCGTGGCCTGGAGGAGCAGCTACAGCGCCTGCGGGACCAGACTGCAGCCACAGCCCAGGCCCAGGAGGATGCGCAGCGCGAGGCCCAGCGCCTACGCAGTGCCAACGAGCTCCTGAGCAGGTGCGGGGCCTAGGGGCCAGCAGGAGGTGCTGGGCCTAGCCAGGCAGGCCTTTCAGCCCGAGCGTTCCCACTAGCTAGGTGGGGAAATTTAGTTTTCAAGGAAGTGAAATTCATTTGTTACCCTAGCTATATTTCAAGTGTCCCGATTGCCACATGAAGCTGTAGACCATTCTAGAATTCAGCTCTTAGTGCTGTTCTGAACAGTTTGCTGTGGATTGGTTGCCTCTCGCTGGGAATGAACTCAAGGCCTGGTGCACGCCAGGGAAGAGCACTACCACTCCGCTGCAACCCAGCTGTCCTAGAGACAGTTTCTAAAAAATGTATCAACCTACTTGTCAGTTCAGGGTTTCTCTGTAGCCCGGCGTGTCCTGGAACCCATCTGTAGACCAGGCTGGCCTCGAATACAGAGATCTGCCTGGCCCCGCCTCATAAGTGCTGGGATTAAAATCATACACAACTTGCCTAGCCCTGGTAGAGACTTTTTAAAAGAAGATTTGTGTGTGTGTGTGTGTGAGCTGTGGATTAACAGGTGACCGAGAGTCACCCAGGGTGGCTGCTGGGAGCCCAAGTGCTCCTCTGTCGAGCAGCATGTACTCAGGAGGGCTGGTTGACCACTGTTAACTTCTGATCTCCACTCATGTGCCACACCCCACACACAGCACACAGAAATAACTCACATGTAATACTAGTTCTTTTAGTGAGACATCATCCTATTTTCCCCTTAGCTACCTGGTAGTTTTATATTTTTTTGTTGTTGTTTTTAATCTGTTTTTCCTAAATAAAAATAGGAAGACTAGGCATAGAAGTCCACGCCTTTAATCCCAGCACTCGGGAAGCAGAGGTGGGCAGATCTCTGTAAGTTCAAGGCCAGCTTGGTCCACATTGGGAGTTTTAGGCCAATCAGGGTTACATAGTGAGACCTTATCTCAAATAAACAAACAAGTATCTAAGAAAAACAGAGACTGGTAGCTCATATTTGTAACTTAGGACACTGAGAATACTGAGGCAGGAGGATTGTTTCAAGTTGAAGATCAGCCCTGATATATAGCAGTCCCAGCAAGCCAGGACTACATAGTAAGGTCAGGCTGGTCTGCAAAGTGACTTCCAGGGCTACACAAAAAAACAACAAAGGAAAACAAAACACAGAGAGAGAGACTAGAGGTGAAACTCAAAGTGCAGCCGCCTCCACCCCAGCCTCATCTGCTTGTCCTGACCCTGGCGGAGCTCTGGTTTTGCCTTCTATAGCCCTGACAGCATGGCGGCACAGTAGGTATGCGTGTGCGCCCTTGTCTACCTATTGTATTCTATGCCATTCGCCGGGTGCTGCGCCCGTGTTCCCTCAGTTCATGTGTATCTGTCAGAGTCACTGTCACATCGCAGCTGGAAGACTTTTCAGACTCACATTGAGTGGGGATGGCAGTGGCGGGGGCTCCCCTGAGACCAGGCTTTTGGCTTCCTCCATGGGGAGGGACTGTGTCCGTGGTAAGATCCACGTTTATATCTGCTCTGAATGTCGTGGCACCAGCTGTTTGCCACCTCGGTCGTCAGCATAGCCAGGGTTGGCACTCTGTGTAGAGTGGGCAGCCCTCCGCATAGCCGGGGTTGGCACTCTGTGTAGAGTGGGCAGCCCTCCCCATAGCCGGGGTTGGCACTCTGTGTAGAGTGGGCAGCCCTCCGCATAGCCGGGGTTGGCACTCTGTGTAGAGTGGGCAGCCCTCCGCATAGCCGGGGTTGGCACTCTGTGTAGAGTGGGCAGCCCTCCGCATAGCCGGGGTTGGCACTCTGTGTAGAGTGGGCAGCCCTCCGCATAGCCGGGGTTGGCACTCTGTGTAGAGTGGGCAGCCCTCCGCATAGCCGGGGTTGGCACTCTGTGTAGAGTGGGCAGCCCTCCCCATAGCCGGGGTTGGCACTCTGTGTAGAGTGGGCAGCCCTCCCCATAGCCGGGGTTGGCACTCTGTGTAGAGTGGGCAGCCCTCCCCATAGCCGGGGTTGGCACTCTGTGTAGAGTGGGCAGCCCTCCGCATAGCCGGGGTTGGCACTCTGTGTAGAGTGGGCAGCCCTCCGCATAGCCGGGGTTGGCACTCTGTGTAGAGTGGGCAGCCCTCAGCCTGACCTAGGAACCCCAGCCAACCTGTGCTCAGGACCATGGAGCTGGAAGATGGCCGTTCCCTGTGAGCCCTGGGCCTTCCCGGTGGCTTCTTCTCTGTGGGACACTGTGTGCATTTTGTGCTCCAGGCAGTGGGAAGCCCTGGGCCAGACAGATCCACTTCTGTCCAGTTTGCCAGATTGAGGATGATAGATGACAAGGTGGTTCCTGGCCATTCATTGATGCCTGTGTGCCCTTGGAACCTGGCCCTGGCCTCTTCTACCTGCTGGGGTGCTTGCAGGTGACACCAGCATCTCCACCCATTCCTCTGGGCCTGTAGGTCTGCAGGCTGGGGAGAAGGAGAGCCAGGCTCCCTGTGCTCGGTGGTGTAAGTGAGATGAGTCAGTTGTGAGATCATCAGGGAAGGCTTCCTGGAGGCGGTGGCCTGGAGGACAGAGGATGTGGTCAGAGTAGTCACACCAGCCACCATCCCTGGGGGAGAGTAGCCTCAGAAACTCTCCCCTCTGCCTGCTTGTCCTATAGGGAGAAGGGCAACCTGACCCACAGCCTGCAAGTGACCCAGCAGCAAGTTGAGGAGCTGCGCCAGGAGCTGGAGAAGCTGCAGGCCGCCCAGGAGGAGCTGAGGCGACAGCACACCCAGCTGCAGGACGAGCGTGAGGACGCGGTGCAGGAGGGCGCGCGGGCCCGCCGGGAGCAGGAGCGCAGGTGCCCTCACCTTCCCGCCCGGGCGGGACTCCGTCATTTAGAGAGTTAGCTCCATTTTGTGGATAGCTGTCCTTTTGTTGCTTTTCTTTTATGTATATGAGTGTTTTGCCTGCATCTCTGTCTACACCGCTTGTGTGCCTAGTGCCCATGGAGGCCACAAGAGGGTGCTGGTTGTGAGCCACCTTGTAGCTATTAGGAATCCGACCCGGGTCCTCAGGAAGAATCCCAGTGCCCTTGATGCTAAGTCATCTCTGCAGCCCCATTTTATTTTATTTTTTTAAGATTTATTTATTTTATGTGAATACGCTGCATCTGTCTTCAGACACACCAGAGGAGGGCGTCCGATCTCATTACGGATGGTTGTGAGCCACCCTGTGGTTGCTGGAAATTGAACTCAGGACCTCTGGAAGGGCAGTCAGTGCTCTTAACCTCTGAGCCATCTCTCCCGCCCCTGCAGCCCCATTTTATACATAAATAAAACTCAGGCTCTTGGGGGTGGTGGTCATGAAACTTGCCCCAGGGCACAGAGATGCCAGGATTTCACCCTCACTGTCTGCGTCTGTCTCCGAGGCACAGGCAGTGGGGATGCTTACAGCGCTGTTTAGTGGGTGTGCAGTTGCTCCTGAAGCCTTGGAAGCAGCAGGCGCCATCTGAACTACCTCCTGCATGGCACCGTACAGACGTGACCGTTGGTTCCCAGAGTCACAGCTCAGGCTGCGCGCTAGGTTGTCCTTGCAGGAGAGGCTCTTGCGCTGCTCCGGATCTCACCAGTGCCCCGCTCGCCCGGGCCCAGCGTGCTGTGTCCTGCATGGGGCACAGCACAGTGAAGTGACAGGAGTCTGTCCCCCAGTCATAGGCAGCTGGAACAGTTGGAGGTGAAGCGCTCAGGGTTGACCAAGGAGCTGGTGGAGGTGCGGGAAGCCCTGAGCTGCGCCATACTGCAGCGGGATGTGCTGCAGACAGAGAAGGCAGAGGTGGCCGAGGCGCTGACCAAGGTGAGTCCTGTCAGCCACACTGCCACACTCAGGGTTCTTCCCACCGGCCAGACCAACCCTTCGTCAGGCTGTGGACCGAGCATGCCGTTGACCCCTTCCTCTGGATGGAGACTGACTTTTTATTCTTATCTATTTGTTACTGTGTTTTAAATCTCCCCCTTTCCCCCCTTCCCCTCCCCTTTCTCTTGGTGCGTGTGAGCATGCGTGCACCCGTACACTGGAGTTTGTATGGAAGTCAGGACAGCCTTGGGGTCCATCCATGTTTCCCACCTTATTTGAGTCCCTTCATTGTCCCCTGCTGTGTGTCCTACCCTAGCTGGGTCTCGAGCTGCCGGGGATCCTCCTGTCTGCCGCCACCGTGCTGTGGGGACACTGGGATTAACCTTGTTAACTTCTGCCTACAGCTGGTACTTGAACCCATGTCCTTCTGCTTGTGCGGCAGGTGGTTTACCCACTGAGCCGTCTCCCTAGCCCCTCAGGCTTGACTTTCGACCTAGGCCAGAGCCCTGCTTCTTTAGGGGCTCCTGAGACCAGAGCCTGAAGTTCAGGGTCACCTGATTCTTTCTGTGGAAATGCATTCTGGGACTGAGGAAGTTGGGGGTCGTGGTCCTGAGAGTCCTTGGAAGGTGCTTGTCCCACTTCTGGTGGCCTAGACTCTACATGATGGCGCCCTAGGCTGCAGCTGACCCCTGACTCTGCCTTTCGGTCCTTTCGCGGGCAGCTCTTCAGTATGAGGTGTCTTCCAAATAGCCTTCCAAACTGTGGCCTTTGATGGGGACTGCCTGACTAACGTCTGAGAGGGTCTGCTTCACCGGATCTCTCCCCTCTGTCTCTTCGCTGTCTCCGCTGCAGGCTGAGGCTGGCCGCGCACAGCTGGAGCTCTCCATGACCAAGCTGAGGGCAGAAGAGGCCTCCCTGCGCGACTCCTTGTCCAAGATGAGCGCTCTCAATGAGAGTCTGGCTCAGGACAAGCTGGAACTAAACCGCCTCATCGCCCAGGTATGCTGCGCACCGGCCCCATGTCCCCTCCGCCAGGGACACTGCAGAGGCTTGCCAGGGCTCCACCCATTACCCCGTCTGTCCTGCTGTCCATCTTTCATCCTGTCTGCCTTTCTGCGTTTCTGTCCTGTGCGCCGTAGACGGATGCTCCGGGGCCTGCTCTACTCTGGTGCTTGGTTCTCAACCCCACAGACGCCCTTCCTTCACCCTAGAGTGCTCCCCTGGCTGGCTGAGCCCTTGGTGGGATGGAGGGACATCCCGGTCCTGGGAGAGTCCCTTTGCTCCTGCGTATCTCTGTCCCTACAGCTAGAGGAAGAAAAGGCGGCACTCCTGGGCCACCAGCAGCAGGCGGAGCACGCCACTACGCTGGCTGTGGAGAAGCAGGAACAGTTGGAGCAGCTGAGGCTGGAGCAGGAGGTGGAGAGGCAGGGCCTGGAGGGCTCCCTGTGTGTGGCTGAGCAGGCCCGGGAGGCGCTGGAGCATCAGCTCCTTGCACTGCGTGGCGAGCGCAGCCATCTGCAGGAGCAGTTGGCCCAGGTGGGCTGAGCCCCGCGCAGATGTGTGGATAGGGGCTCAGGCACTCGCCTTCGGGTTCAGACATACCTCACCCCTACAGCTAAGGGCCTTGAGCAAGCTATTTACCTCCCATGCCGAGGCCGCTTGTCTGTCTCTGAGACTAAGATTCTGTCACTTAGAGGACGTGCTGGCGCTGGGCCAGCCTTGGTGAAGATCCATCTTATGAAGAAAGTAGGGACTTGGGAAACTGGAACCACACAGCCGGAAGGCAGCTTCGGGTCCCAGGGCTCCAGGGCTCCAGGCCCTGTAATGCAGCCTGTATCCTGGGGTCCAGGGCTCCTGGGAGGGAGGTAGAGCTCCAGCTCCTCCCTTCAGCCTGGACAGCTGCTCGCTCTCCTTACCATGTTGCTGGGTTCAACCTCCCAGAAGGTCTGGCACAGGGCAGAGTGAGTGACTGGGGCCCTGGTTTTTGCACGTGTGCGTTTGTAGGCATAGGATAGGTTAGGGTTTGCCTAGGCACGCCAGTGCATAGCCTGTGCTCAAAGCCCAGCCCCCTGCTACCAGGCCAGGGCTGGACCTGACCCCACATTAGAGTGCGGCGTGGTAAACTAGCCAGGGCTTCTGCTCAAAGTCCCTGGGTCGGCCAGCTCTCCCGGCAGCTGAATGGACGGGACCAGGAGCTGGAGAAGGCCCTGCAGGAGTCACGGCGGCAGGCGGAGGCCCTGGAGCGCGCTGCCCGGGAGAAGGAGGCACTGGCCAAGGAGCGGGCTGGCCTGGCCGTGCAGCTGGCGGCAGCAGAGCGCGAGGGCCGGACCCTGTCAGAGGAGGCCATCCGCCTGCGGTGAGTAAGGTGTGGGCCCTGCCCAGCTCCCTGCAGGGGCCGCGCTGGGTCCACACCCCGGCCAGCCACGCCCTAGGGTTAACCCAGAGGAGCAGTTACTTAGGAGCCAGGCTTCCGAGGCAGCCTCGCTCGGGCGTAGTCTTCCCCGGGGAGCCGGGTTGGCTGGGCAGGTAGGCGGGCATTTGGCCCGCACTGGCCGCACCCTAAGACCCACAGTTTCCTGGGGCTGGGGAGGCTGAGGCCCAAGGCCTCAGGGACTATGTGCTACAGCCTGGAGAAGGAGGCCCTGGAGAGCAGCCTGTTTGATGTGCAAAGGCAGCTGGTTCAGCTGGAGGCCCGCCGGGAGCAGCTGGAAGCGGACAGTCAGGCCCTGCTGCTGACCAAGGAAACCCTGACTGGTACGGGGGTCTGGGCCCTGCGGCTGGAGTCAGTCAGAGGTCAGGAGCCCTAGGTGAGGTGCGTGGCTGTGGCTGGCCTGGGTTCCTGTCCAGAGCTGTCACGTGGCTCCCAGAACAGGCCCTTCCCTCTGGGTTTAGGTTCCTTTGGCACCAGAGGCAGGGGAATGGCCACCTGCCTCACCTGTGGCCAGGACGAGGTGAAGGAGCTTGCGAAGGCCTTGGCAAAGTGCCAGCTATGGCTGCCGTTTCTTCGTCATCGGGGAGGCTGGAGGCTTCTGAGGTCCCTGGAGACCTCTGAGAACCATCTGCTGCTGCCGTGAATCTCAGCCCCACGGTCCCAGCCCAGGGTCCCCACACACTCCCCACGCTCTGTACCTGGTCCTCTCAGCTCCTCGGCCAAAGAATCATGGGAAGCGACTTTCCTGAGTCAGACAGACCCAGGGAGGGCTCACACCTGGGCCATGTACTCACTGGCCCGGGTGGGACACACCTTTGTCCCTCAGTGAGGGGCGCCGTCCCTAATGGAGACACTCCGTAAGCTTGAGTGGTTACTGGTCTTGGAGGATCGTGTTTGGCAAGGGTGGAGTTAGACTAGCCAGGCACATCGTGCAGGTGCTGTGATGTGCTAGGGTGTGTGGGTCGTACTGACCCAGCAAGCGTGTCAGTAACAGAGTCACCGTATTTTTCTCTCTGTGGAGCCCTTCTCGTCGCCATTCTGACCCTCGTTCATGAGGAGAGCAAGTCAGTGAGCCCATGAGGCAGGTGGGAACCTGCTACCCAGGGGGCGAGCCACTTCCTCGCGGCAGTCAGCACTGGTGCCAGGAAAGCACTCTTACCTCTCCTTTTGCCCGTGTGGCTCGTACAGCCCAAGTGTGCTGGCCCAGAGGGACATTGTGACTCAGCCCCGCCTTCCTGCCATCCGTCCCTCTTGTGCAGGGGAACTGGCAGGCCTGCGGCAGCAGGTGACAGCCACTGAAGAGAAAGCGGCCTTGGACAAGGAGCTGATGGCCGAGAAGCTGGTGCAAGCGGAGCGGGAGGCACAGGCCTCTCTGCGGGAGCAGCGGGCAGCCCATGAGGAGGATCTTCAGAGGCTCCAGCGGGAGAAGGTTCGGTCAGCGGGGAGGAGTAGGCAGGGCCCGAGTCTCCCTGTCTGCTCTCCTCTGCCTTGCCCTGCCTCAGTTTCCACATCTGCAAAACAGATGCCTGCCGTAGAGGCTGTGGGGATAGCTGAGGTGTGTGTGGGTGGTTGTCCTTATCGGATATGTAGAGCTCCAGGCCCCAAACCAGGTCCAAACCTGATGGAGACCCACAGTCATCGGAGCAAGGCCAGTGCAGCATGCAGGGCGTGGTGTGGACCGTCCGCACTCAGGAGGCAGAGGCAGGCAGATCTCAGTTCCAGGCCAGCCTGGTCTACACAGTTCCAGTATAGCCAGGGCTACAGACGAGGCGTTGTCTCAAAACAAACAAGTGTACACCTGCATGCTTCTCCTTCATCTGCTAAGGTCAGGACTGACAGGGCAGAGTGGGCCGGGGAAGTTACGTGCACACTGAGTCTGCTTGCATTTCCTGAGTTCCTGTCTGATCTTGGTCTCACTTCACTGATAAGGTTTTTGTGCCTTCATTTTTCCTTCCATAGAAACAGGGATGGATTGCTATGGGGTCTTGTGAAGGGGTTAGTGTAGCCACCGGTGCTTAGTAAATTTTCTGTCAGTACAAAGAGTGATCCCTAGGCCAAGGGCCTCTAGAAACTGCCTGGACAGGGCGACCTTCAACAGTTTCATGTTCCCCGTGCCGGACTCATAAAGTGGTGAGCGAGATCCCCCCTGCCCCCCACCTCCATAGATTTGGGTGAAATCACCATATGTGGCCAGTAGGTGGCAGGGCAGCGCCTGAAGAAGGGCCTCACCCACCACCCTTCAGGAAGTACTAGGGGACAGGCAGTGCTCACACCCTGAGCAAGTGACCCTTGCCATGGCTGCATCATGGTCCCAGGGAGCTGTGTGCTGTGACCCTGGCCCTACCTTTCTTGGCCTTGTCACTGCCCACAAGCCTGTATTCTCTACAGCTTTTCTGCTGTCCCAGAGACAGAGCTTTTCTAGGTCCCAGAGTTCTTTGCAACCAGCCCTGTTTCCCTCTACACAGCCCTCTAGCTGCCTGAACAGAGCTGAGACATGGCCCAGCAGTTAAGAGCACTGGCTGCTCTTCTAGAGGACCTGGGGTCGGTTTCCAGCACCCACACGATGCTCACAACCATCTGTAACTTCAGTTCCAGGGAATCCAGTGCCCCTTGTAACCGCCAGAGGCGGCAGGCAGGAGCGGGTGCATTGACATACTTGCAGGCAGATACTCACATAAATACATCTAAAGATTCAAAAAGTAAAATTTAGGTTGTCTTTGTCACCTGGACTTGAGGGTCCCCGCTGTCCCCTTAGCCCTCAATGCCATAGCTCATCTGGTCAGGCCCAGTATCTGCCCGTGGCTTCGCCCCACTGTCACCGTGTTCCACCCCACCACGAGGTTTCAGCCTGCTCTTCCCTCAGGGCCTCCAGGCTACACTGCTGGCCTAGATCTCTTCCTTCTCCCTGGATGGCTGCTGACTCTCCTCCCCAGGGGCGTCCTGTCCCCAGCCCAGGCCGCTGGGTCCCGTGTTGTCTTCACAGCCCTGAGGTGACCTCAGCACAGCTTCCAGTGCCCTGCCCTACCATGACCTGTTCCCCCTCCGTGTCTCTTAGCCCTGGGGTGTCTGGGCCTTTTTCTGACCTGACATCTGCGAGGGACTTTGGGCCCCTCCTAGTGTGTCACACAGCCCTGCCCTGGCCCTCAGGAGGCTGCATGGCGGGAGCTTCAGGCAGAGCGGGCCCAGCTGCAGGGTCAGCTGCAGCAGGAGCGAGAGGAGCTGCTGGCGCGGATGGAGGCCGAGAAGGAGGAGCTGAGTGAGGAGATCGCTGCGCTGCAGCAGGAGCGGGATGAGGGCCTGCTCCTGGCGGAGAGTGAGAAGCAGCAGGTCCGTGAGCCTGGGGGGCTCTGGGGCTCTCCCACCTCTGCCCGCACACCCTGTCCCGCCCTGCCCAGCAGCTAGGAGTGCAGAGCTGGAGGCCTAGCACAGTGGCAGCGACAGGTGACAGGAGTCCTCCTGTCTCTGCTTGCCTCAGGCCAGAGGCCTCAGGCTGTGCCCACAGGCACCTGCTGACCCTTCTGACCCTTCCTAGTAGTTAATTCTTGATTTTCCGTAAGGGAATGGAGCAGGGCCGACTGTAGTCATCTCCTGCTCTGTCGCCCTGGGCAAATCATTCTCCCTGAGCTACATTCTCCCTGAGCTACAGCTTTCTCATTTGTAACACGAGACTCATGGAAGTCTTCGCCCTGGGGAAGTTGCAGCAGTAGTTAGATCTGTAGATCACTTCGCAGTCATCCTGGCCCTACTACGGCTCCCAAACTCCTAGCAGAGGCTACAGTGAACAGGCGCCTCTGTCCTTGGTCCTCCCACGGCGGACCAGTGTTGCTAGTGAACACCAGCGGAAGGCCAGGAGAAGGACCAGCCACACTACGGCCTGTCACCCTTGCCTCTGCCTAGGCCTTGTCCCTGAAGGAGTCTGAGAAGACGGCGCTGTCGGAGAAGTTGATGGGAACCCGGCACAGTCTGGCTGCCATCTCTCTGGAGATGGAGCGGCAGAAGCGAGATGCCCAGAGCCGCCAGGAACAGGACCGGGTAGGTGGGCAGCCCAGCTGGGCCTGTGTCCAAGGGGAAACCAGCACGGCTGTTAGAGTGGACGCCCTGGAGATGCTTCCAGGTCGTGTGCAAGGTCGACCCTTCCTTCAGAAATCCCAACCGAAGGTGGTGCCACCAGCTCCACCCTGGTGAGAGCGCTAGTACAGAGAGATCAGCTTCAAGGCAGGGAGGTGTGGTAGGCCCCTGGGAGGGGTAGTCCCAGGGCAGGGCAGGGCAGCGGGGTGGGTGCTGGGGCCATGCCAGGACTAAGTGAGGATCCTGGCCACTTCAGAACACACTGAACGCCCTGACATCTGAACTTCGAGACCTCCGGGCCCAGCTGGAGGAAGCCACTGCAGCCCATGCCCAGAAGGTGAAAGAACTCCAGGAGCAGACGGGCATCCTGGGCCGCCAGCGGGAGGCCTGCATGCGGGAGGTGAGTGGACGCTGCTGTCCTGGCATCACTGATGCGGCCTTGTGTGCCGGGGCTGATCCTGGGAGTCCTCCTACGTGAGGACAGACGATGGCTACGACAGACAGGAGGCAGTAAACAGCCATTAGGCACCTGATGTTTGCAAGGGAGGTTTGGGGAACTCGTTGAAGATTGTTTCAGTTCATGCACTGCCAAGTCCAGCATACCTCGTCCCGTGCCATAACTGAGGTCAGCCACTCGCCATAGATCGGTGTTGGGACCTTGGTGTCCCCTAGCCAGGGAGGGAGGTGGCATACAGGCCCGCCTCTGCCACGGCCCCAACCCCATTCTGGACCCACAGGCGGAAGAGCTGAGGACTCAGCTGCGCTTGGTGGAGGATACCCGGGACGGGCTGCGGCGGGAGCTGCTGGAGGCTCAGCGCAAGGGTCGGGACGGTCAGGATAGCGCCGAGGCCCATCGCCAGGAGGCCAGTGAGCTGCGGCGCAACCTGAGTGAGGGCACCAAGGAGCGAGAGGCCCTGCGGCGGTCCAACGAGGAGCTGAGGTCTGCTGTGAAGAAGGCTGAGAGCGAGCGCATCAGGTGGGAGCTGCAGGGGACTGCCCGGCTTCCCGCGCCCGACTCTGACTCGGTGGCTCTCAACCTGCCTTAGGCTGTGACCCTTCAATACACTTCTCATGGTGTGCTGACCCCACCCACAAAGTTATTTTCATTGCTACTTCATAACCGTAATTTTGCTATGAATTGTAATGTAGATATCTGATAGGCAGTTGGTATCTGATATGCGACTTCTCCTTTATTCCACAAAGGGTTTGCAACCCACAAGTAGAGAACTCCTTCCCTAGCTGAACCTTGGCCTGCACCTCACTCCACCCCGTGGTTAGGGAGCCATGGAGATGGCTCGCTTGCTTTTGAGCACAGCCTAGCAAGGGGTCAGTTTGGTGGCTCGCCTACCCCAGAGATGGACAGGTGGCAGCAGAGAGACTGGGTCACACTCAGGCCTCCCCTGTGTCAGTCACCCTGGAAACCGAGCCCCCTCCTTAAGTCATTGGTGTGTCTCTCTCTCCCTCCCAAGACTGTCCCCCAGCCATGCTGTGTCAGTGCAAGGATAGTCATGTGGGCAGGCTTCCTCAGGGCAGGATGGGGCCAGCCCAACCCAGACCCAGGGCGAGCCTTGAACCCAGAACTGCGGTCCCAGCACTGCCTCTGCCTTGCAGCCTGAAACTTGCCAATGAGGACAAGTTGCAGAAGCTGGCCCTCCTGGAAGAGGCTCGCGTGTCTGTAGCCAAGGAGGCTGGAGAGCTGCGGGCCGCGCTGCAGGAGGTCGAGCGATCCCGGCTGGAGGCTCGACGCGAGCTGCAGGAGCTCAGGCGACAGGTGCGTCCCTGGCTTCTGCGCTGCCACAGATCCTGGCCAGCAGCACCGCTCTCGGGAGGCCAGTTCTACTGTGTGTGAAAGCAAGGCCTTTCTCCTGCCCTTGACCTTCATGCACGGGCTTTTGTGATTGACTTTTTCTGGGGAGCTGTAACACCTTGCTCCCACATACACCAGCTCACCCCAGAAGGGAACCCACAGCAGAGCAAAGTCGTGGTTGCACCAGAAGTCCAACTCGATGCACCAATGAGTTTTTACTGGGGTTGCTGCAGGATTTGAGGGGCCCTCCACCTGTGAACCTCGGCAGAACCTCTGTGTCCTGGGTCACATTCAGACTTAAGTGTCCGTAGAGGGAGGCCCAGCATCTTGTCCAGTTTTAAAGAAACCTGACCGGTAAAGGAGTAGCTCCTGGGGGCTGGTCAGGCAAGCAAACTGAGCCTAGAGCTCATGGGCTATCTCCATCTCTACCTATCTTCTGTTGTAAAATAGTAGCCCAGGCATGGTGGTGGGCATGTAACCCCAGCTGCTATGGAGACTGAGGCCAGAGGGTCATAGGTTCAAGGCCTGCCTGGGTCGTAAGACTGGTCCAAGAGCAGTCTCAATTTACTAAGATCCTGTTCAATTAAAAGGTAAAAACTCACTAACAGTGAGAACACTTGGCAAAAGCCCTGCATTCACTACCTGAACTGCCAAGAAATGAAAGTAGGGGCTGGAGAGATGGCTTAGCGGTTAAGAGAGCTTGCTGTTCTTTCAGGAGACCTGGGTACAATTCCCAGCACCTACATGGCAGTAACATGTTTGTAACTCCAGTCCCAGAGCATCCGTACTCTCTTCTGGCCTCCACAGGCACATATGGTATACAGATGGGCATGCAGGCTCAGCATTCAAATACATAGAAATAACAAAAGTAAAAAAAAAATTTTTTTAAAGATTTATTATCTTATGTAAGTACACTGTCGCTGTCTTCAGACACACCAGAAGAGGGCGTCGGATCTCATCACGGATGGTTGTGAGCCACCATGTGGTTGCTGGGATTTGAACTCGGGACTTTGGAAGAGGTGCTGAGCCACCTCTCCAGCCCCCACAAAGTAAACTTTTTGAAAGGAAACTATCCATAAGAGGCTGGGGTGCGGCTCTGGGCTGAGCATGCGCACAGCTCGTGTTTGATTCCCAACACCAGACGGGGACACACACATCCGCACACATGGAACACGAACACGCAGGGGTGTGCTCCAGTCAAAGTTTGTGAACACAGATTTGAACTTCATGTAATTATCGTGCGTCAGGAAATACTGTTTTTCTCTCTGGGGTTGTTTCATTTTGTTTTGTCTGAGCCATTTTCTACCATTTGAAAACGGAGAGCCCTCCTTGCCTTAGCAGAGGCAGACGTCTTAGATGTCTGCAGACTGTGCGGAGCTGTGCTGGGCGCTGCCCCCACACTGGAAAGTTCAGGCTTCCCCACTCTCGAAGGCCTAAGGAGCAGGAAGCAGCCTCGCTGGCCTCAGAGGAGGCAGCATGTGATAGCCAGAGACTGATGCTCTGAGATGGGCAGTGCCCCTGGAAATGCACCTTCCCACCTAGGCCGCTCACCCAGGGCCCTCGGGTGGACTTCCTCTGCCAGGCTCTCGCTAGGGCCGGTGTGAAGGCTACTGGTCGGTCCACCGTGCTATCGTTCTGTGGGTGGGTGGACCCTGTCCCATCTGCTCCTAGGAGGAAACAGACTTAGAGTAGACCCTCATGTTCCCCTTGCCTGGGATCAGACCTGATCTGCCGCTTGCGGTCCGCGTTGTAGGCAAGTCATTTCAACACTCTGGCCTGTTTTCTCTTCCATTGAATCAGGTTTAAGCTCACAGGGACAAATGGAGGTTAGTTCAGTTGGCGTACGTGTGTAGAACAGCTAGGCACACGGGCACTGTAGCTACTTCTGCAGCAGCAAACAGAGACCCTGGGAGCTGTGGGTCTCCGCTGTAGACCTCCATCAGTTGGATGTCAACTTAACCTCTTTGCTGCTGCCCCTGCCCCTACACCCATCGAGTGCCCATAGGGGAGGTGCCTGGCATGACCCGGGCTCAGCGAGTTCACCAGGGCAGGCTCCTATGGGCGGGGAATTAAGGTCAGTCCATCCCGAGAGCCTCCTGGGCCAGGACTGGGCAGAACTTTAAGGGCCTAGCTGGCCTCCCTGCTGCTCTGGTTCACAGATGAAGACGCTGGACACTGACAATGGCAGGCTGGGCCGGGAGCTGGCCGACCTGCAGGGCCGCTTGGCCCTGGGCGAGCGCACAGAGAAAGAGAGCCGGCGAGAGGTCCTGGGCCTGCGACAGAAGTTGCTGAAAGGCGAGAACAGCCTGGAGGCCCTGAAGCAGGAGGTAACTGGTCGGGGCGGGCTACCGCATGCCTGCCTTCCCTCCAGAGGAGCATGCTGAGTCAGCCCACCGCCCCTGAGACCAACATCTGAAAGAACTGTAGACCTAATGTGTGCAGATCCCAAAAGGTGGTGGGGAGGCTCTGCAGACAGCCTTGCTTGATTCTCCCACAACCTGTGCACGAGGTAGGTCATGTTAGGCCCATTTTACCCGGACAACCAGACAGGCTCAGAAAGGTCAAGGCATCTGCCCAGTGTCACACATGCACTCTGCTTCTGAATACTTACCTAGCAGTCGGGAGATTTGGTGAGGGGAGGGTGCTGGTGCTCTCTAGAGGGGCTTTCCTGTGGAACCGATGGCCGAGAGGTGGCTCCTTCTCACCAGAGGACAGCTTTCTGTGTGTCACAAGTCTGTAATGGATGGCCTTTACCTGTATGGCCTTGGACACATCACTTAACTTCTCTGTGCCTGTCTCCTCAGTAGCGAAAGGACCATGACTCTTAGGCCTGTCCCCTTTCATCACTAGTGAAAAAGCATCGTGGGTTCTTTTGGAAAGTATTTACTGCCTGGGACTGTGTGGATGTCACTGTCATTATTAACTGTACATTACATGTAAGCAACAGGGACAGATAAGTAAATTCAAACTACCCCTCCATAACGGATGGTCTCCCCCCTCCTCCCAGAGTGGAGAGCACTAAGACACTTAGTTGGAACAGGGGGCTGTCTTGTGACTCCTAGCTTTACCCCACCTCAGCTGCAGGGTTCCCAGAGGAGGCTGCAGGAGCAGGAGGCTGAGTTCCGGGCGCGCGAGCGAGGCCTGTTGGGCTCCCTGGAGGAGGCACGCAGCGCGGAGAAGAAACTTCTGGACTCTGCTCGAAGCCTGGAGCTGAGGCTGGAGGCTGTGCGGGGCGAGACCTCAGATCTGGGGCTGCGGCTGAGCGCGGCTGAGGGCCGGGCGCAGGGCCTGGAGGTCGAGCTTGCCCGCGTGGAGGCACAGCGGCGGGTGGCCGAGGCCCAGCTGGGTGGCCTGCGCTCCGCCCTGCGCCGGGGTCTGGGCCTGGGCCGAGTGTCCAGCTCCCCATCACGGGAGGCACCTGCAGGAGGTGAGTCTGAGAGTCCACCCAGGGTGAGGTGGACGCCCTCTGAGGCCATGCCCCCTGGCTGTCGGGATGTTTGTAGCCGCATTAGGGGGAGATTCCCTTTCTGAATCTTTGAGCCTCATCTTTATGCGTTTGTGTGAGCGCCTGCATATATGTATGTACACATGTACGTGCCTGGTACACGTACCAGGAAGAGCCCAGAAGAGGGCGCAGCTCAGTCGGCATGGCGCCTGCCTGATTCATTCAGGGGCCCAGGCTAGATCCCAGCACTGCATAAAATTGAACATGGCTGCACATACCTACAGTCTTCATGCTCAGAAGACTGAGGCAGGAGGACTGTAAGTCAGGTCCAGCCTGTGCTACATAATGAGACTCACCCCCATCTAGAGATGGTAGAGGGGCTTATGGGTCTCAGTGGCAAGGTGCTTACCTAGCATGCCCAAGGCCCTGGGCCCAGCCATGACACCCACAGAGCAAGAAGCAAAGACTATTAAAGGGACACATTTCAAATAATACATATTTTGTCAAAAACAAAAAGGCAAAATATAAGTGCAGGGAGGTAGAGCCGTGCAGACCAGCATCCTGCGCAGGTCTGGTGGAGCAGGGGAAGGAGTACAGAGGACCTGGATTCCTTCCCAGCATCCGCGACTGCTCATAGCTGTCCTTAACTCCACTTCCAGGGCTCCGCGGGCACGGCACACTTGTACACACAGACGTGCAGGCAAAACACTCATACACATACAGTGCAAATAGGCAGGGTTTGATGGTGTCTTTAATCCCAGCAGTGGGGAGGCAGAGGTAAGCAGATCTCAGGGAGTTTAAAGCCAGCTTGGTCTGCATAGTGAGTTCTGGAATAGAACCAGGGCTACATAACAGAGAGATCCTGTCTCAAATAAAGGAACTGCTTTATTTTAAAAGATAAAGATGGTGGGCTTGAGTCAGGTAATGGTGGTACACACCCTTAATCCTAGCACTAAGGGGCAAAGGTAGGTCAATCTCTGAGTTTGAGCCCAGCCTGGTTTACAGAGCAAGTTCTAGGATAGCCAGGGCTACATAGAGAAACCCTGTCTTGAAAAAGGCGGGGGGTGGGGGGCGGATTAGACAGGAAAAGAACCCAGCTCGCTCTGTGCTGGGGAAGACCCTGTGCTAATGGGTACTGTAATATAGGAGGTACCTTGAGAGCCTGTATCCACCATCCATGGCCTGCTGTGTTCCTGATTTTATATTCCCTTCCAGGAAGTGGGGATGGTCTCAGCAGCCCCAGTCCTTTGGAATATAGCCCTCAGTCCCAGCCCCCATCTCCAGGGCTCATTGCCTCCCCTGCACCTCCTGACTTGGACCCAGAAGCTGTGCGCGATGCCCTCCGAGACTTTCTGCAAGAGCTGCGGAGCGCCCAGCGGGAGCGGGTGAGGCAGGGGGAGATGACTGGGTGGGGAGACCGGGGCCTAGGGAAAGAGGAGCTGGGTTGGCCTGAGCAGCGGTCCTCCCCTTGCTTCTCTGTTGGGGATACAGGATGAACTGAAGGTGCAGACTAGCACCCTGAGTCAACAGCTGGCTGAGATGGAGGCCGAGAGAGACCATGCAGCCTCCAGGGCCAAGCAGCTACAGAAGGCCGTAGCTGAGAGTGAGGAAGGTGAGTCTTCCTCAGGGCCCCTCAACCCTCATACACTCCTAGCAGCTGAGGTGGGAGGCTGGGGAATTACTGTCAGTGGCTCTCATGTCCAGTCCTGTCCTATGACCTGACTCGGGGCTGGTTCCTCCAGGAGACCTTGCCTGGGCAGCCCCAGTGGGCCCAAACCTATAGACCCTCTAAGGAGAGGGTGGGGTACAGATTGGGCCTTCTGGCTTGCCTGATGGGACTGGGTGGTGGCCGCAGCCTGGCGCAGTGCGGACAGGCGGCTGAGTGGGGCCCAGGCAGAGTTGGCCCTGCAGGAAGAGAGTGTGCGACGCAGCAGGCGGGAGTGCAGGGCCACGCTGGACCAGATGGCCGTCCTGGAGAGGAGCCTGCAGGCCACCGAGAGCGAGCTCCGGGCCAGCCAGGTGCGCAGGCGTGGAGGGCCCATGGGGGCAGGCCCCGGGTTCTCTGTGGTCCTCTGTCCGAGTCACAGCCTGTAGGGACAGCCTGCGCTCCTTCCATAGAGCAGACCCTAGTCCTGTGTTGGGCCCGAGTCAGATAGAGGTTCAGACTTGGCGTGGAACAGCCTGCTCTCCGTCTGTCACCCTCTGGGTGGGGGTCGCCTGTAATCGCTGCACAGAGGCAGTGCTCATAAGCTCGTGGCCAGGGCCTGGATCTCTGAATGTCTGCACCAATGGCAGAGCCTTGTTTGACGCCTAGGTTTCTGCATGTCTGTGTCTGGGGCGGGCAGGAAGCCCAGGCCGTGTGATGACCGTCCAGCCTCACAGCCGAAGTCCCCTGCCCTCTCTCCACCGCCCCCACCCCAGCCTCTGGCTGGGACCAAGCTGGAACTGGCTTGTTGTGTCTGCAGCTTCAGCTCTGGCTTTGGGCCCAGCAGCCCCTGGGGCCTGGGAGGAGGCCAGGGACAAAGCTGGAAGGAAGCCAGAATGGGGGCCCCTCTTCCCTGCAAGTCAGCCCGGGCAGGGAGGGACTCGGAGAAGCGCGGGGCAGGGAGGCTTTAGTGACACCCAGGACCAGCGAGTCCCTGGGGTCCTCATGTGGACGGAGTGGTCCCAAGTCCTTCCTGCCCTGTGTCCACCCTGAGGCTTCCTGCACTGCTCCCTGAGCGCCCATTGGAACTGAGCCGTGCCTTGCTCCAGCGGTAGCTGCCAGGTTCAGCTCGGGTTTCCGCTGTGTTTCCAGCCATGTCTGGAAAGCCTTTCGTAGATCAGGGAAGGGTCCAGTGTCTACATTCTGCCACTCCCTCCCCGGGGATTTTATTGGGGCCCCAGGTAATGTCACCCCTGGACCAGCCTACCCCCCACCCCACCCCCCAGTACAGACATACTAAAGTCATGTAACATCTTACACTCTGCTTAAAGAAAGCAGCTCTGGGACCCTCCTATCTGCTTAGCCCATGACAAATGGGGAAACTGAGGCCCCGGCAGTGACAGGCTGGTCCCAGGTCACACAGTCCTTGAGGCTGACCCTGCTCGTCCCAGTGGTGTAGAGGGGTGTGGGGAGGCGTGGGCAGGCATCGGGGCTGAGCCTTGCTCCTCACAGGAGAAAGTCAGCAAGATGAAGGCCACCGAGGCAAAGCTGGAGAGCGACAAGCGGCGGCTGAAGGAGGTGCTGGACGCCTCTGAGAGCCGTGCCATCAAACTGGAGCTGCAGCGGCGCGCTCTCGAGGGCGAGCTTCAGCGCAGCCGCCTCGGCCTGGGGGACCGCGAGGCCCACGCTCAGGCCCTCCAGGATCGGGTGGACTCCCTACAGAGACAGGTAGGCCCTCTCCCTCCTGCTCACACCTCCATGGCCCCTGGCAGGCTCTGTCCAGGCATTGCGCAGCCCCCTCCCAAGTCCGCAACGACCTCTTTTCACCATCAGGTTTCGGAGGTGGACAGGTGGGCTTTCAGAGTAGTGGTGTCCTTGCCTGTCACACAGCCAGGTTGATGGGACTCTGGGCAGGGTGATCAACCCACGGAGGGTGAGGCCAGGCTACGGTAGGCCCAGAGAGAGCTGTGGAGCGTGGGTTATCTATCACTCCTGTGGACGTCACAGTGGGAAGGGAGCCCTTGACCGGCCTCTACCTTCCCAACAGGTGGCAGACAGTGAGGTGAAGGCGGGGACCTTACAGCTAACGGTGGAGCGGCTCAGTGGGGCGCTGGCCAAGGTGGAGGAGAGCGAGGGGAGCCTGCAGAGCAAGGTCCAGAGCCTGACAGATGCCCTGGCCCAGAGCAGCGCCAGCCTCAACAGCACTCAGGACAAGAATCTGCACCTACAGAAGGCCTTGAGGACCTGCGAACATGACCGCCAAGTGCTGCAGGTCTGGGGCCCCTGGTCTGCCATAGATCTCTCTTCTTCCAGAGATGCTGACTGGGGCTGTCAGTCAGGAATTCTGGTCCTGAGGTAGGAATGGGTCAAAGGAATTAGCCAGTCATGGGGCTTAGAGGGAGTTGCTGCCGGTGAGAGAAGAAACCGGCTAGTAGGGATATGAGTGGCTGTCACCCTCACACAGGTCAGTGAACGTGACTGGCAACAGGCTAGACCAGTCAGGAGCTACACCCTCCAGAGGGGTAGACTGAGCCTACGGAGAACTATAGAGGAAAGCCTTTCGCTCAGGCTGGCGATGTGGCTTGGCACCATCAGCATCCTCCTGTCTCCTAGGAACGACTGGATGCCACCAGACAGGCCCTGTCTGACGCGCGGAGGCAGAGCAGCTCCCTGGGTGAACAGGTGCAGACCCTGCGGGGCGAGCTGGCCAGCCTAGAGCTGCAGCGGGGCGATGCTGAAGGCCAGCTGCAGCAGCTGCAGCAGGTGAGGCCTGGAGGGGTGCCCTGTGTGGCCCTTGGCATGGGGTGGGGAACCCAGTTCATCTTCACCCCAAACCTTGACCCAGGCACCTATGAGGAGGCGTGGCTCGTCTGGCTCGTGCACGTGTGCCCAGAGGACCCTCTGGCCTCAGCTCTTCTTACACGGGCCCTGTTTGCACTTATCTACTCCATGAGTGGGCACCGAGGGCCAGCACCATCTTAGGTGAGATGGTCACCCTAGGTGCGGTGGGATGAAGGGCTACCTGCTTGTGCTGCAGGTGCTGCGACAGCGGCAAGAAGGGGAGGCCGTGGCTCTGCGCTCTGTCCAGAAGCTGCAGGAGGAACGGCGCCTGCTGCAGGAGCGCCTGGGCAGTCTGCAGCGAGCCCTGGCCCAGCTGGAAGCTGAGAAACGCGAGCTGGAGCGGTCAGCCCTGCAGCTCGACAAGGACCGTGTGGCCCTCAGGAAGACGCTGGACAAGGTGCCTCCTCCGCGGGGACATCCCTAGGTTTCCGGGGTCTCCTGATGTCAGATGACCCTACAGAGCGCCCGGGAGCCAGTCCGCCGTGAGCCCCTCTAGTCCATCTTCCTACCTAGGTGGAGAGGGAGAAGCTTCAAAGCCATGAGGACACCCTGCGCTTGAATGCAGAGAAGGGCCGCCTGGACCGCACACTCACGGGAGCTGAGCTGGACCTGGCCGAGGCCCAACAGAAGATCCAACATTTGGAGGTCATCCCCGCCCCTCCCCTCGCCTGGTCCCCAGTGCCATTCCCATGCTGAGCACAAGAAGTCCTGGGGGCGGGGGTTGCCTGTGGCCGAGGCGGCCAGGAGCCTGGAGCCCCTGGAAGAGTGTCTTCATTGGGTGGTAGATAGAGCAGGGTCCTCCCCTGGGCGCTGTGGATGTGCGGAAGCCTGAGTGGCCGTGGAAGCTTGCTTAGGGTACAGCATGAACCGCATGTGGCCTGTGGCCCGTGTCAGCTGCCAGGCTGCTATGCCTTTGTCCCCATGTGTGCCTTGTCCTGTGTGTGTAGGCCAGGCACTGCCTGTTTGCGTGAGCTTCCCTGGGGACCCTGACCCGGGATTGGAAAGCGCACTGTCCGAGCAGTGAGATAAGGGATGGGCCCTGCCACCGCGCACGTGGGGCCTGAGCCCTGATGGGCAGCCCTGTCTGTAGGCACAGATGGTGGTAGCCCTGGAGGGGAACCACAGTCCGGTGCAGCTGGAGGCGGAGGAGCAGCGGCAGCAGCTGCAACAGGAGGTTGAGCGTCTGCGCAGTGCCTAGGTACAGACGGAGCGCACACTGGAGGCACGGGGCGGGCCCACCGCCTGCGGGTGTCGGGGCTGGAGGGGCAGGTACACGGGCCTGCCCTGAGAGGGTGGGGCCGGAGGGGAGGACTGCTCATGACTTCAACAACTTGAAAAGGGCCAAGCAGATCGATGCTGGTACCGTCCACGGTTGGAGTGATGCTACCTGGCCTCAGTATCTCCTGGCCTAGCGTTTATCATTACTCTCTGGCTCCAAGCCATGAGACCATCTCCCTGCACGGCATGCCTCCCTTAGCAGCTTCAGGCTCTCCGAGCAGCCTGGGGTCCCAGGGGACAGAGGTTTCTTTCCCAGGAACACTAGCAAGAGCCCGAGGACAGACTCCTGCCGGCCAGTGAGGTTGCTTCTGGTCCTCCCGCTGGCCTAGTGCAGAGCTTAGCTGCTTGGATAGATCCAGCTTGGTCACGGACACTGCGGCAGGAACCTGGCCCAGCCAGATCTTCCTTGCCGCTCTCTGGTCCTCCTTAGGTCAGGGTCCCCTTCTGGATAGTACCAGGACTCCTAGACAGCTTGGTACCAGGGTAGGGCTGGGAGTGGACACCGGGGTCTCGCTCTGTGGAGTGACACACGGCCGAGCCTCTGAAGGGATGAGGATACCTGAGCATACAGGCACCTAATGCCACGAGGGGCCGATGGGCAGCAGAGACTTTCCAGCCGCAGGAGGCGGGCCACAGGCCGCAGGCGACAGGCCGCCCCTCCTCAGCCCCTCTCTGAAGGCCGCTGGCCCTTCTCTTCTGCAGGTGTCCACGCTGAAGGCACAGCTGCAGCAGGGGCTTCGCAGGAGCTCGGCATCCGTCTCCCTACCCTCTGGCACCCCGAGAAATGAGCCCCTTCTAGCCGGTGTCCTGAGCTGTCCCCGGGGCAGGAGAGACACCCTTTGTAGTGGAGCCTGCCCAGGGCCTGGTCATCAGAGTGCTGTGTGAGGGAGCCGGGGTGGCAGAGGTGACGGCTTCTCAGAGTTGCTCCAGCACCCGTTCCACCCCGAGCCTCTCCTGGAAGAGCCCCGTGATGGCCCAAGGCTCTCCTGCGTGGCTGAGCCAGCCGGGCGGGGTCAGGGAGAGCAGGGCTTCCCTGGAAGGGGTACCTGAGCCAGAGCAGCTCCTGGGGCCTCTCCTCGTGAGCTTAGAGCCCTTGTATTTTTATACCTTTTTATAATGTTGACCGTGGAGAACTGTTGTGCTTTTTGTAACATGACCTGTTTTCTAGAACTGACTGGCACTCAACTCTCTCTGGGCTTGCTTGGGAGAGCAGGGGCAGAGGCTTCGTTCAGCTGAGCTCAGCCACCTCACGGCATGGGGAACCTGTCTCCATGTACCTTCGAGCAGATGGTGCTGTGCCCGCGCCATGAGCTTGGGTGCCCCTCTGGATAGAGCCAGGGCTCAGACAGCTTGGTCTAAGGCAACGGGGGGGGGGGGAGAAGAGGGGGGCGGGCGGGATGGCGCTGGGTGTGCGCAGTGGCTCTGTTGACTGATGCTGGGCAGAACCGCTCCATGTGTGGGGACCTGTCATGGTGTGACGACAGTGAGGCTCACAGAGCACCTGACGCCCACCTCGGTGAGCCTCTGGGGTCACGTAACAGTGTCATCTGGGGACAGTGATTTTTCCCATTGCGTAGACCTGTCGGGAGGGCTCCAACACAGCGCGGGAAACACTGCAGCAGTCCCTGCTGTCCACGGGAAAAGCCAAAGTGACTCGCGTGTCTCTGCATGCACATGAAGAGTTGCATCTTGGGAGGGAGTGTCAGGCCCCTCCCTTCCTCTAAGTCACAGATGAAGCCAGGGTGCTGTGGGACACAGAAGTGGGGCCACCTGACACTCTTCTAAGGAGTTGGGTAGCCTTATATTGGGGACCGGCAGTATTGGTGGCCGTCAAGCTGTCCCCGGACACAAAAATGACCGTGGGTATTTTGTAAAAACTTTATTATTTTGTATAAAACTGAGGTGGTCCGTGCCTGGGGCATAGGGAATCCAAGCAGACCAGCTGGGTAAGGGGCACAGCCTACCTGAGGAGACTGGGGAGGACTGCCCCCAGGCACTGAGAAGGCACAGTGAGAACCCCAGGCCCCACAAAGAGGCCTTGGATAAGCCCCACTAAGGGGTGGAGACTGGGCAGCCAGGAGCCCCCCTTAAGGATGGCCCCGGGCTGGGGAGGGGCCTGAGGCAGCCGCCCACTGATGGAGGAAAGGGAGGGCAGGGCCTGAGGTGGATCCGAGCTGGGTCCAGGGCTCGAATCTCACGCCAGTTCCACCCTAGCAGCCCCCACAGCTCCTGGCACAGGAGGCAGCCACAGATTGGCACAGGCCACTGACGGCCATCACACCACACTTGGAGAACTTGTCTCGGCACAGGTCAGCTGTGGAAGGAGGGGCAGTCAGGGCAAGGATGGGGGAGGGAGCCTGCACCAGCCTGCAGGTGGGTCTGGGCACATAGTCCATGCCAGACGGTACAGGGAGATGTGGCCAGGTAACTAAGTGGGTGGTGGATGCTGCCAGGGCCGGGGGTGGAGACTTTCCTACCTCGGAGAAGTTCCTCGTGGGCACACACTGTACGGACACATATTTCCTTGTTGACCACATACACTCGGCGGAGGCTGAGAGATGAACCAGGGATGTTCTCAACTACACCCTCGTCTACTGCCATTGGGAGAGCCCAGGAGCCCAGGCCCGGACCCGCCCTCAGAGTTAAAGTCCACCTGAGGATTCAGCACCTGCCCCAATCCACCCCTCCCTGGCCCAGGGCTGCCCCTAGAGATGCCCCTGCCGGCCTTACCTGTAGAAGCAGACCTCGTTGAGACACTGTTTGCAAGGCTTGTGAATGGAGTAGAGGCGGGAGCATGGGTACTGTTCCTCACGGCAGGCTGGGGACAGGTGGGTCAGACCGGAGGCTCGCGCGTGAGGTCTGGGTACCCACGAGCCCTCAGGCCCTGCCCAGATACCCACACAAATCCAGCACCCAGGTAGCATAGGACTCACACAAACTCACGGTCCCACTTGGAACACAAACAGACAGCTACCCCACTTGACCACTGGAATACCACACCAGCTCACAGGCTGCTATGTACCCCATCATGTAACCAACTCAATCCACAGTCTTCAGGTCCTCAGCTAGGTGGCACTTAGTTGGGCTTATTGGTCCTTCCTCACCTGCCCACTGGCACCACACAGCCCAGGGCTGTGACACCAAGGCAGTGCTGGCCCCTCCCTAGGCTCTGGCCAGATGGATGCGGATGCGAGTGAGGATGCAGGGTGGGATGCCCGGGTCTGCCAGCTCCCCCATCCAGCATTCCACTGCCGCTTAACCCTACAAATCCCACACGGCCCTCCCCTTTCAGGAGCCATTTCTCCAGCTTACCAAGAGGGCCAGGCTCCGTGGGCTCACTCTCCAGGTCCCCTGCGACTGCCAGTTCTGGTGTGGGTGTGGGGAGATGGGCAGAGGTTACTGGGAGGGGGTCTCTTCCGGCCACCCCTCTCAGGGCCGGCTCAGACCCTCAGTCTTGAGGGAAAAAAGGAGCTGGGCCTGGGAAGACAGCATTACCTCGGGTAGGGGCCGGGATGACTTCCTGCGGGACTTGCTGCTGGGACTGGAACTGTTCCTCAGGGGTCCGAGGACTCACTTCTGCAGCAGGGAGGTGTAACAAGTCTTCAGCTCACTTTCCCCTGCAAGGTCCCCACCAGGCGGCCGGCCCCACCCATCCTACCCCAGACTTTTACCTTGGTAGTCATAGTAGTCTGCATTGTCTGAAAGTGAAATAGACAGAATGGGTGGGGTCAGTCTAGCCCATGGGATCAGGCTAGCCCACAGCCCCAGGAGAATAGGGCAAAGAGGTCACAAATGAGCCAGAGACCCGCCCCTGGGATCCTACCACCCCGCCAAAATGGGGGCCTGGCTGACCCCTGTGCGTGGAGTGGGTGGCAGGTAGGTGACACGGCATGGCAGCATTGGGGACACTAAAAAGATCATCTCTTACCAATCTGGTCGCCATAGTGGTTGTACTGGACATGGTCCGGGAACGGGGGGAGAGGATCCAGGTCATATTGGCCCTGAGCCAGCAGGCCTGCCGAGGGGAGGGGTCACATGTAGGCACCCCACATCGGAGGGACAGAGAGACAGCCTGACAGACTCACAGAATCCAGACCCTGAGTCCTGGGTCAGTCCCCTGCCCTGCCCAGGTCCTCCGCCCTGGGTGGCCTCCTGACTGTGCCGGGAATTCTCACCTAACATTTGAGCTCTGCCGGGTTATCTCTGACCCACCTTATACTCACCTAACATTTGAGCTCTGCCGGGCTATCTCTGACCCATCTTATTCTCACCTAACATTTGAGCTCTGCCGGGCTATCTCTGACCCACCTTATACTCACCTAACTTTTGAGCTCTGCCGGGCTGTCTCTGACCCACCTTCCCTGCTGTTTCTTTTTTAAAAAAAAAAAATTTATTTTTACTTTATATACATTGGTGTTTTGACTGCACATGTCTGTATAAGGATGTCAGATCCTCTGGAACAGAAGCTACAGATGGTTGTGAGCCGCCATGTGGTTGCTGGGAATTGAACCTGGGTCCTCTGGAAGAGCAGTCAGTGCTCTTAACCACTGAGCCATCTCTCCAGCTCCTTGCTGTATATTTCCATCACAGCATTCAACACAATATGAAAGTTACCAGGTCTGCTTGTCTGATAGTTGCCTCGTCACTAGCCTGACCACGCCATGGGCGCCGGGTTCACATGTCCGCCTAGTTCACAGCTGTAGCTCCAATACTTGGCTCACAGTAGGAAGTCAACATAGATGTGTTCAGTGAATGGATGAAGTCAACATGGATGTGTTCGGTGAGCGGCTCCCAGGGCTGGCAGAGCCTTTGTAGTCCCCACTGATATCTCCCTATGTGATGGATGAGAACCCTCAAAGGCCAAGACTACACAAAAGATAGAACCCTACATGGGTCTGGCACCCAGTGCCTGAACTCCCCACCTTGAGGCTCCTATACACTGTGTGGTGCAGGCCTGAAGCAGGGCTAGGAACGGCGCTGGGTCGCAGAGTTCCGGCCATGAGGTAAGACAAAGTCTCACATGCGGGCCTCCCCTGACCCCCATCTGCTTGCTGCTTACCAGGCATGAACAGCAGGAAGAGGCAGGCAGCTCTCATGGCCATGGAGTGAGAAGATGGTGGTGGCGTTGAGGACAGCTAGAGAGAGAGGGGAGGAGAGCTAGCTGCATGCCAACCCAGCTGGCCCGGGATGGCAGGACACATTTCTGTCCCCGATCCAGACTGTGCGAGGGACACGGAGAGCCAGGCATCTGGAGGCCGGGGACAGCCTCCTCGTGGGAGGGGGGAGGCTATAAAGCAACTTCCAGAGCTTTTTTTTAAAGGCTGGGTCTTGCCTGGAGGTGTTAGCACACACCTTTAGTCCCAGCAGAGGCAGGCAGATCTCTGAATGGAGGCCAGTCTGGTCTGGCCTAAAGACTAAGTCCCAGAACAGGCAGGGTTACATAAGGAACCCTGTCTTCACAAAACCAAAGGAACAAAAACTCTTAACAAGTGGACCAGACTAGACGACCACCCTGTTCACTCTAATAGCCACTTACCCTGGCTGTACTCAGTGCGCTCCTACCTACCTCCGGCCTATCACCTCCCCCAGTTTCTGATGTACTACGTGAATTCCAATGACCTCAGGCACATCCTTAGGGTACCAGCCCTGCCCAGCCCACACCACAGTCAGCCACCAGCTCAGCAGTATTTGCCAGGCCTGCCACCTGCTCCCAATTAGCCCCTGGGCCCTGAGCACGCCGCCCAGCAGGAAACCACATGCAGACAGGCCCCAGGAGCCCCCCAGAGCCGCCAGGGCTGGGCAGGACTCCCAGCTCCAAGAAGCCGCCTGCCAGGTCCAGGCCTCCCAAGACCTGGCTGTCTTCAAGACAGACACGAGCACGCAAGCACGAGACTGAGGCCTGTTTGGTCTGCAGGGCAGAAAGCCTGAAGAGAAGAGCTGGGGGGGGGGGGGGTGAGTGAGGGCACCTCTGGCTCCCAGCGTGCCGGCTGGGAGAGGCATGTCACTTGGGCCACGGGGTTCGAACCTTTGACATGACACTGGATAACAAGAGTATAGTTTTGGTGACTGGCCACAACTTGCACAGGGTATGTCCTGGATGAGGCCAGCCTTCAGGGCTGACTGACTACAGAGGCAGCTGGCCATGCCCTGCCCTAGTCAGTGGATGGCGATTTCTAGATGCCGCCCACAGGCTTAACCATCCAGAGGACTATCCTACCCCATCATGGGAAGTACTTCCATATATCTTGAACCCCAATTCTGGTGTAGGTGCCCCTGGGAATCTAGAGAGAGAAGGGGAGAGGCAGAAACAAGGTATCTAACCTCAGTTTCCCTAAGATTCCCTGGGAATCCTTGATACCATGCCCATTTCAGACATCTCCCTCAAGCACCCTCTCTCTGGTGGGGCTAGAGGTCCCTAGCATCTTAGACTTTTCCCCATAGGGACCACTGCTCCAAATTCCCACTCTTTGAACTCTGGGCAGCCTCGTTGGTAAGTGGGGTGGGTGGTTACCAGCTCCATCCAGACCGAGGTTGACAACAGTCCCTGTGTGTGGGGAGGCACCACTTGGCTGCCAAAATGTGTCAGAGCCTTCCTCCCACACTCGCACCCAGGCCCAGGCTTACAGCAGGGAATGGGGCGCATGAAGAAGAGAATAATGGATTGCTCCCGGGGGACCCAGACAAACTCTAAAACTTGAGGTCGGGAGGCGTTAAAGAGGTCAGGAGCAATGGCGATGGCTGGTCCAACCCCACCTCTGGCCCTTTCCACAACCTCGACCTTATCCCAGCCCCTTGGCTCCTCTGAGCTTCTAGGGGAGTCCTGGGAGCCCCCTCGCTGGCTCAGACCGAGGGGGGCCCACAAGATACTGCAGAGCCCTGCTGTACAGCTGGGAACAATCAGCCGGCGGAAACTTGCCGAGCGCTCACTGGCTCTCCATCTCGGGTCTCTCTTTGTCTCCGCGACCGACCCCTGCCCCGCCCTCCACATCCCAAACGCTGGGAGTGGGAGGGAGGGCAAAAAAAAAGACCCCAAAAAACTGTCCTGTCCTCCGGCACCCCCATTTCTATTGATCCCCTAAGTTCCAGCTCCCTGCCTGTCCTATCTTGCATCCCCCAACTTGCCAGATGCCCCCTTAGCATCCGCCCCATATCCTGGGGCTAGGGTCCCCGAAGTCTTCCCAGCTCCGGGATCCAAAGTGCGGAGCACGGTGATCGGACACCCCTGGGCATGCCCGACCCGCGCCTACCTGTTGGGGCCTCTGCGCTGTGCTCCAGTGCGGCTGAGAGTGCGGCCGCAACCAGAGCCCCCCTATGGCCCCCAAGGCCCACGCCCGCCCCTAGCCCGGAGTCGCTGGGTCCTAGAGAGCGCCGGCGCCACGACGCACCCTCGACGCTCCAGCCCCTCCCCAACGCCGCTGGGTCTGGGCCTGGTACTAAGAGAACCAGCCGACTGGTCACCCCTCTTTCACAGAGGGATCCCAGTCTCTCCACCCAGAGTCCAGAGGTCACAGGGCTGCAAATGAAACCTTGCTTGCTCTCTCCCATCTCTCCTTCTTCCTCTTTCTCCCCTTCCTTCCTGGCACAACAGATGAGGCCGATTAGGGGAGATCAAGTTAAGCAAACACCCAAGTACAGTTTCAACAATGCCTCAACACTCTGACCCTGGGAGTTGACCTCAATCCAGGAACAGTTCCACTGTTCTGTCTTAGCCTACCCCTGTCCTCACTGTCCCATCCCAGACACTAATTCTTTTTTTTTAAAGATTTATTTATTTATTATATCTAAGTACGCTGCATCTGTCTTCAGACACACCAGAAGAGGGCGTCAGATCTCATTATGGATGGTTGTGAGCCACCATGTGGTTGCTGGGATTTGAACTCAGGACCTTTGGAAGAGCAGCTGGTGCTCTTACCCACTGAGCCATCTCTCCAGGCCCCCAGACACTAATTCTTATCCCCGGGGGTCCAAGTTCTGTGACCATGGGACTAAGCCCATGTTGTGTACTTCTTGACTCTGCTCTACTGATGACCTGCACTGCCCTGATCCGTGTATCTATTGCAACTTGCAACTAAGCAAGGACTTTGTCAGCCAAGGAGCAGGGAGCTCTGGGGTCAGCCAGCTGTCCCCTGCTGTCGGGCCCACTTGAGCAGGAAGGGAACCCACCTGGCAGAAATGTTCCCTTCTATACTCGACAAGAGGAGGAAATTGAGGCCCCACAGCCACCAACTCCGGGTACTGGGTAGGAGGAGCCAGGCAGGTGTCTGGGGCCGGGTGAGGGTGAGGGTGAGGGTTAGGTCTCTGTTCCTGGATGATTCCCCGTTTGCCAACAGCCTCAGCTGGAGTTAAAAGCTGCATGTGGGCCAGACCGACTTCATGGTCTCTGCTTTGACCTTTAGACCTGGCACATGCCAGCCCGATGGACCTACGGAGTGTCAGCAAAATCCACCCAACTTTGCCATCCTGACTGTGGTGGTTGGAATGAAAATGGCCCCCATAGGCCCATAGGGAGCAGTACTATCAAGAGCTGTGGCTTTGCTGGAGGAGGTGTGTCCTAGGGGCAGGGCTTGGAGGTTAGGATAGGCTTCGAAGTTTCAGAACTCAAGCTCCACTCTCTCTTCCTGCAGATCCAAATATAGAATCTTCAACTACTTCTCCAACACTCTTCCTGCCTGCATGTCTCCTGCCATGACGCTCATGGACTGAACCTCTGAACTGTAAGCCAGCCCCAATTAAATGTTGCCCTTTATAAGAGCTGCTGTGGCCGTGCTGGGTGGTGGCGGAGCCTGCTTTTAATCTCAGCACTTGAGAGGCAGAGCCGGTGACTCTTTCTGGGTTTGAGGCTGGCCTGATCTATGAAGTGAGTTCCAGGATAGCCAGGGCTACACAGAGAAAGCCTGTCTCTTCACAGCAACGGAACACGGACTAAGACACGGACCCTTCCGCCACTGCGGCACACAGTCCAGCTGTACCTGGGTACCAGGGCATGCATTCACGCCAGACTGACCCAACGTCCCCTGAGCTCTGAGTGGCCTGTGAATGCCATTGGGCTCCCGGGAACAAGGCTGGAGGAGGCCTAGGAAGAGGAAACAGCCCTTCTGTCCTGTCCTTCCTACCAGGAGCCAAGCCAACTGGTATCCCCAGAGCAGAGGAACCTGGCCAGCAGCCCACTGGTGGGATGAAGTCAGATGCATCCACCCTTCCCAGGGGACGGGGCTTGTGGCTCTGGCTGGGAGACCTGGGCTGACAGCCTGGCTTTATCTGAGGAACCAGACCACAAACACATCCCAGGATGTGGGAGTGGCGGCAGGGAAGACAGGCTCCCAGGGAGATGGCTCTCAGGCTTTACAAAGGCCCAGCTTAAGGCAAGCCTGAGGCTCCTCCCTCCTGCAGGCGGGGCTGGGAGGTCCAGGAATGGAGAACTTGAGGTCAGCCCCAGGGCAGCCACTCTTGTGACCTCAAGTCTCAGTTTAGCTGTGGCCATCTATAAAATGGGGTTGGGCCTTCAGTTGAAGGGCACAAGATCACATGAAAAAGCTAAAGCTGTGTGCAACGTGCACCCCACTTATGGGAAGTTACTGTCGGATGAAAAGGACAGTCAGGTCAGAGACAGGTATCCAGTGTGAGCGTGGGACCTGGACAGTGGGACACGCCACAGCGTCCGGATAGAAGACCAGTGCTCCCAAGACAGGAAAACCAGCACTTTATTCGCTATAGTGACAGCGGCTCTGGATGGAGTTGGTAGCTGCTGTCTCTACACAGGCTGGTCTAAAGTGAGACAGCAATCAGCACTTCCCCAGGGGTGTGTGTCCAGACAGGAGTGTGACAGCGGCCAGCTTCAGGGCTGTGGGAGGTGACTGGTACTGTCTCTGGAGATAGATCCAGTCGTGGCTCAGGGGCAGGGAGATCCAGTGTCCAGCACGCCCTCCAAGGCCTGCACTACCTCACGGAGCCAACGGGCAGAGTGGGCCATGGGTGTTCAGCGAGCTCCTGTTGCAGTCGCTTGAATTGCTTCTTGGAGGCCCGTTTAGGCCGCAGCCGCCGCAGGCAGGCTGGGAGACACTGGTCCAGCGCGCTCTGCAGAGGGCAGTGGACGGTGTGGATGGACAGCGGGCCTGGGCCCTCCACCGCCCTCCCACAGCGTCAATCAGTGTGGCCCTACCTCCAGCATGAAGGCGCCCACAAAGTTGAAGGCGATCAGACCCAGCAGCAGCAACTTGAAGGAACTGTCCGCAATGTTCCTCAGTCCTAGTGGCCCCTGCAGGAGGCCGGGGACCAGGATGAGGCCCACCAGGACAGAGCCCAAGAGCGCCAGGGCCACCAGGAAGGGCACTGGGGGTGGGGGAGTCTGTCAGCATTGGCGCTGCAACCTGGGACGGATGCACGCACGCACGCACGCACGCACGCATGCGCACACAACCAAACACAAATGCACACTCTACTCAGGGTCCCTTCTCCATTCCCGCTGCCACCCCTCAGCCCGCCCCCAGGCCCCCCACGCGGCAGCACCGTTGGTGTAGAGCGGCTGGCGGAAGGGTGCCCCCTTAGACACCGCTGCGGCCAGGATGAGGTACTGGAAGCCAGACAGAGAGAAGACCACCGTGTTCTCGTAGTTGGGCAGGTTGTCCGGGGCGGGCACAGTTCTGTTCAGAGGCACAAACCTGGGGGCCGCGGCGGTGGGTTAGGGAAAGAGTGAAGGGTGGGGGAGTGTCAGCGACAGGGGCAGTGCTGGAGCCAGGAACTCGGATACTTACCAGGGCTGAGCTATGACCAAAAAGTAGCCCCCCAGCTGGATGCCGGTCACCAGGGCCACCTGCAGCAGCAGACTGCCAAGTACAGGCACGCTCAGCAGCGCCCCTGGCGGCCGCGCTCGCACCAAGGTCAGTGCGGGGCCCGTGCGGCTCATGAGCACCGCGACCGTGGTGGTGATGACCAGGTCGATGGCCAAGAACTGTAGGTCTCCCAGGTTGGTGTTGATCTGTGCAGGAGAGGCAGGGGCAGCTGAGGACCAGCTCTCGCAGAGAGCCCCAGTCCTCATGGAGCCTGAGGAAGAATCCTCCCTGCCGTCTGTTTGACCCAGCACCCTTAGGAGTGGCCCAGTGACCTGACTGACACACGCTGTCCTGACCCCCAGTCTAAAGTTCCTGCGGAAGGAAGGCTGCCTTACACACAGCAACGCCCCCGAGCGGCTGCTCTGTGGGGCCACACTGTCTCTGCTCCAGAGAAAGCCTGAGGGAGAGGGGGATCTGTCAGGACGCTCCTGCCATCGGTGTAAGCCAACAGGGCATGCTCTGATCGGGGTATGGAAGGGAGGGAGGGCCTGCGGGGCAGGGTCTCAGCTGTGCGTCCCTCTGTCCAGGCTCTGCCTCATCCTCCCGTGTGCAGCACCCTGGGGTGCACGCACACACGCACAGACTGGAAGTTTCAGGAATTAGAGATAGTTGATAACACAAGCCGGTGGGCCCCACTTCTCAGGACCCCTGTCCTAAGGTTTAAAACCCTGAGTCATGGCAGACAAACGGTAGAGTCACACATCTTAGGAGGGACTGGGCTCTTAGCTTCGCTGTCCCGACTCCTCCCTGGTGGGACACTGGGGTCTGGGGTTCTACTGATGCTCACCGTGTAGAGAATGAGGACAGAGATGAACTGGGTCAGGCTGTACAGGGCCATGTACTTGAAGACGCTGAATGAAGTGTCCAGAGAGCAGCGGCCTTCCCTAGGGGCAAAGACAGGGTAGCAGCGGCTCTACCTCCTGAAGGCCCCGCCCCACCTTCGCCCACCAGCCCACCTCCTGAAGGCCCAGCCCCACCCTCGCCCGCCAGCCCCGCCTCCTGAAGGCCCCGCCCCACCTTCGCCCACCAGCCCCACCTCCTGAAGGCCCCGCCCCACCTTCGCCCACCAGCCCCACCTCCTGAAGGCCCCGCCCCACCTTCGCCCACCAGCCCACCTCCTGACAGGTCCCGCTCCACCTTCGCCCACCAGCCCACCTCCTGAAGGCCCCGTCCCACCTTCGCCCACCAGCCCACCTCCTGAAGGCCCGCCCCACCTTCGCCCACCAGCCCACCTCCTGAAGGCCCAGCCCCACCCTCGCCCGCCAGCCCCGCCTCCTGAAGGCCCCGCCCCACCTTCGCCCACCAGCCCACCTCCTGAAGGTCCCGCCCCACCTTCGCCCACCAGCCCCACCTCCTGAAGGTCCCGCCCCACCTTCGCCCACCAGCCCCACCTCCTGAAGGCCCCGCCCCACCTTCGCCCACCAGCCCACCTCCTGACAGGTCCCGCTCCACCTTCGCCCACCAGCCCACCTCCTGAAGGCCCCGCCCCACCTTCGCCCACCAGCCCACCTCCTGAAGGCCCCGTCCCACCTTCACCCACCAGCCCACCTCCTGAAGGCCCCGCCCCACCATCACCCACCACCCCCCCCCCGGAAGGCCCCGCCCCACCTTCGCCCGCCAGCCCCACCTCCTGAAGGCCCCGCCCCACCCTCGCCCGCCAGCCCCGCCTCCTGATAGGTCCCGCTCCACCTTCACCCACCAGCCCACCTCCTGAAGGCCCCGCCCCACCTTCACCCACCAGCCCACCTCCTGAAGGCCCCGTCCCACCTTCACCCACCAGCCCACCTCCTGAAGGCCCCGCCCCACCTTCACCCACCAGCCCACCTCCTGAAGGCCCCGCCCCACCATCACCCACCAGCCCACCACCAGAAGGCCCCCCCCCACCTTCGCCCACCAGCCCACCTCCTGAAGGCCCCGCCCCACCTTCGCCCGCCAACCACGCCTCCTGACAGGCCCCGCCCCACCTTCACCCGCCAGCCACGCCTCCTGACAGGCCCCACCCCACCTTCGCCCGCCAGCCCCGCCTGTCTTACCTGATGACCGTGGGCACACATTCAATACTGGCCATGCTGGATGTGAACGGAGAGACCACAGACGCCTCCGCCTGGGACAGCGAGATGCCCACGTCAGCAGCCTTCAGGGCCCCACAGTCATTGGCTCCATCCCCGCACATGCCCACACAGTACCTGACAGAAAGAGTAGGTAGGTATGGCCTGAGCCTCCATTGGGGGAGGAGGGGGAATCCAGCCTAATGACTGAGGGGCACTTGGTAAATAGATGGAATTATTTTGGGCATGACAGACACAAGGGACCTGCCGGGATACCTCTATCTTGCTGTGCTCAGGACGGATCCCAGGATCTCTTAAATGCTAGGTGGGCACTCTTCCACAGTCCCAGCTCAACCTAGGTGTTATGATTTACTGTTCATTTGCCTGTGACTGAGACAGGCCCTTGCTGGCTCCTGGCTGACCTAGAACACACTAAGCGATATCCTCAGTTCTGGTCTTTTGCTTGCTTGCTTGAGGCAGTCTCCCTACAGAGTCCACAAAGGCCTCAAACTAGCAGCAATCCTCCTGCCTCTGCTTCCCAAGTGCTGGGATTACAGCGTATGCCAGCACATCTGGCTTCTGGGAGCTTCTGAAAGGTGAAGGGTCACTAATGCCCAGGGAGGTGAGTGGACAGAGGCCACGCGCATGGTCATTCCGCGGCCCTCTCAGTGCCCCCACCACACAGAACTCACTGAAGCCTCTGCAGTTCACACACTAGCTCCGTCTTCTGCTCTGGGGCCATGCGGGCAAAGACGGTAGCCTGCACCAGGACCTGTGGCACAAGAGGGGACGGCTGAGACATCACCTGGCACACCGACAGCAGGGCAGAGCCCCTCCCTGGGCAGTTCTACCTTGGGCAGCAGCTTGGGGAAGTGCTTCTGAAGGACAGCAAACGTGGACCCGCTGAGGGCCAGGTGACGGGGCTGGAGTTCCAGCTCCACAGGATAGCCTGTGGCCTGGGCAGAATCCTAGGGAATCAGGAAACTCAGCTCAGTAACCCTTTCCCTCCCCGGAGCCTGGTCCTGGGCCAGGTGACAAGGAATGGGGTCAGTGAGTGGGGCACAGCCAGTGCTGGTGGGCTCGTCTCACCTTTGCCCCGTTCATGACCGCGGAGGACTCTGTTGGCAGGAACTCGAGGGCAGCGGGCTGGCCCTGCTCGGGGTGGGAGGCATGGATGATAGCTAGGCGCTCCTGGGGGCCCACCATGCCACAAGCTCTTGCCACAGTGACTGCTGTCTGCAGGTTGTCCCCTGAGGGTGTGAGGCAGAGTCAGAGTCTAACACTGTCCGGAGCCTCGTCACCCTGACTCCACCCTGACCCTTCCAGGTAGACCATACACCGGAACTGTCAACTGTGGCTGACTAGCCAAATAGCCACTCTCCTAGGCTGCTTTCCTCAGTGGTAAATGAGTCACCAGAGAGTCAGAGGAGCCACTGGAGGCTGGACTGCAGCTCTGCACTCTGCATGCGGCTTCAAGACTGGGGCACGGCTCATGTATACAAGCCCAGGGCTGGGGTGTGTGAGGCACAGACTGCGCACTAAGGCCCTTTCGCTCTAGTGGGATTCCTTGCTTTATGAATTGTCACAGCCTTCTAGCCTGACACCATTATCCCACACAGAGGAGGGACCTGGAACAAACTGCTGACCAACAGGGGAATGTCTGGGTGGACTCCCGCCCCACATCTCCCTCTTAGGAACTCATCCCTCTCTGAGCCCCAGAGCTCTCTGAGCTCATGTCAAGTGTGGGTGACAGTGACTCGTGTGACAGAAAGATGGGGAAGGGTCTGGCTCCAAAAGGATGCTGCTGCAGCAGGGGATGCTGGGAAGCCACCTTTCCTCCAGGACAGGACAGGCTGTGGCCTCCTCACAGATTCCCCGGGCCATACCTGTCACCATGATGGTCCGGATGCCCGTCTTCCTCAGAGACTGTATAACTGGGGCCGTCTGTGGCTTCAGTAGGTTCCGCATGACCAGCAGCCCCAGGAGGTTCAGTTCCTGCTCCACAGTGTCCCTAGAGGGTTGGCATCTCCGAGTCAGAGGTCAGGCAGGAACCAACACCCCCCTCCCAGTGTCCAGACAGGGGCAATTGCCTAGGCTTAGCACCTCCGAATACCCTGGGACTGGGTTCACCTTGTCAGCTGCTGTGTGGTCTCAAGGCTGGGTGCAATGGGCAGTGGCTTGCCGGCCAAGGCTACAACTCGGTAGCCAGCAGCTGTGTAGCTCTGCAGCACCTGAGAAAAGTCGCTGGGTACTGTGGGGAGAGAGTATTATCAGAGCTTGCGGGGAGCGGGGTGTGTGTCACAGGCTGGAACCCGCCCCCCACTCTACGCTCACACCCACTAGTGGACCGTGGGCCTGCCGCGTTCACCTGTCTCAGGGCTGCAGAGGCTGGCCACAAGCTCTGGGGAGCCTTTGACATAGACCTCAGGCTGGGTGGCCCCTGGCCAGGTCACCACCACGTCCATCCGCTGCAGGGCAGAGGAGAAGGGGAAGCGGCAGAGGACGCTGACCGGCTCTGGTGACTCTTCCTGTGGGTGGGAGGGGAGCTGAGGGGCTGGCTGAGGCCCACTCCCAAGGCTCAAAGCCCCAGTCGCTGCAGCGTACCTGTTGCTGAGGCCCCCTGGGTGGGGGTCTCATTACCACCAAGACCTGGCTCCCAGGTGCTGAGCCTGCAGCTCCACCCTCCTCTAAGACCTGGTTGGGGACAAACAAAGATGGCTGAGATCCAGGGTCTTGGGAAACGGAGGGTCAGCAGGATTAGACTCATGGAAGACTTCCTGACTCTCGGAGAGGCAAGACCCAGATGGACACTCTGGCTGTCCCACCACCCGTAAGTTGCTTTAACAACATAGCAGTTGTTAAAGTTATTAAAATCTCCACGAAGCAGGTTTCGAGCTTGGGCTAGGGTCATGGTAGCAGTGCCGGAGAAATGGTATACACAACGGGATACCAGCAGAGGGCAGACACCCCACACAAGGCTACGAGAGTGACTGCAGGTGGGACAGAGACCATCGGGGAGATACGAGGTAGCATTCCGTAGGCTTAGCTGCCTCGAGGCAGGGGTCTGACCTGCTTGGCCTCCTCACCCAGCCTGTGGACTCCACCATCTTGAGATCCATAGGGTCGCCCACCAGGGTGTCATGTAGCTGGCTGAGGGCGTGACAGGTGGCCAGTGCTCGGAGGAGGGGCCCCAGGGGCAGGTGGCGGGGCTCTGAGACCAGTGGCAGCAACATCTGCCCCTTTAGGGGCACCACCCCCATTACGTCCAAGCCGTCCTCCGTGAGGGTGCCTGTCTGCAAGGGGACAGTGCCAAGTCTTTGGTTGAGTCGGGCCTCGCTGAGCTGGTCCCCACGCCCAAGCCAGGCGAGTCCCACAGCAAGGGCCACAGGAGGCCTGTTCTGGACCCTGTGTCCCTGCTGGAGTCACCTCCACACCCCTATCTGAGTCTGACAGCCTTCCCTCTCCTCACTCTGTTCATGGCCCCGAGGGTAGAGCTCAGCTGGTGTTTCCTGTCTGACACCACAGCTCAGTGTGTCCTTAAAGAACTGCACGCACCTGTTCCTCACTACCAGGTCTGTTTGCTCTCACCATGGGAGAGCTCAGTGGGAGAAACTGGTCATGCCATCAAGGTGGCTCTGGGCTCCTTTAATACCCACTGTCCTCAGTGTGCTCCTGGTACACTCACTTGCTAGGGGCACACACGCGTGTGTGCGCACACACACACACATATATACAGAGACACAGACACAGAGACAAATATATACACAGACATAGGCACACAGGCACACACTCCACCCATAGACACAGATATATACATGCGCGCGCGCACACACACACACACACACACATAGACACAGTCACTGGTACACAGACACACAAAGGAACACACTCCACCCATAGACACAGGCACGCACACACACACACACACACACACACACACACACATTCCCGCCTGGATTCCAGGGCCAACATAGCAGGCCCACAACGGATCTTCAACAATGAAATGATTTCAGGCATTTTATCTGACAGGCATGAGAGTGGCTAGAAGCCAGCTGTGAAGGGCAGTTCCTGAGTGTTCCCCACTGGGATGATGTCTAGTTATAGCAGGCCATCTGCTGAAGTGCCCAGTCCCCCAAGTCCTGCCTCCAGGCCCCACCTTGTCAAAGCACACGAGCCGCAGCTTGCCCCCCAAATTGATGCGCAGCGGGTGGATGCAGAAGATACCCTGTGTGCGCAGCCGACTCTGGGCATAGAGCGTGCACACGGTCATGGCGGCCGGCAGGGCGGGTGGCACCACCACCGTCACCAGGTCCAGAGCTCGGATCACGATCTCCCTCACAGGCACCTGGGAGGAGGCACTGTGAACCCAGGGGCAGAGCTGGGCAGGTCCTGCAGGCTGGCGGTCCCACCCGGCCTCTGGCTTACCCGGTTGCAGTACAGAATGAAGATGCTGTATATCGTGCCGAGCAGAGCTGGGGAGACAGGCAGGGGTAAGTGGGACCCCAACCCACCCGGGCAGCCACTGTCGGCAGGGTGAGGCACGCACCCACTCACCCAGGACAGAGAGCGCAGCCACGAACTTCATGCTGTGTTTGTAGAACTTGAAGCTGATGGGTCTCGGGTGTAGGATGGAGCTCACCAGGCCTCCTTTGGCCGTGCAGAACCCTGGGGCAGACAGAAAACCCAGGCAGGGACAAGGGTGAGGGCAAGCTCCTCTCAGGCCTCACACACTGCCTGCACCCCAGCGTCATGACATTCTCAGGGCCAGCCATCGGGATTGGGGTCACAGATGACAACTCCCGTAGAATTTTATTTTAGACAGGGTCTCACCACGTAGCCCCTGTTTGCCTAGAACTTGCTCTGTAGACCCAGGCTAGCCTCAAATTTAGAGATCCATCTGCCTCTGCCTGGAATTAAAGGCACGAGCCACCAGCTGCTGTCACTGGACGGGGTCCCCCATAGGAGATTCATTTACATCGAGAGAACTAAGGCACTCCCCGCCCCCAGGAGGACCGCTGCTGTCTCCTACAAACACTGCAATGCTTGCTTACGGTTGACCTGACTTTTGCTAAGATGAGGACATGAAGGCCAGAGAGGTGGCTCAGTGGTTAGGGAGCGGTTGCTGCTCTTCCAGAGGACCTAAGTTCACTTCCCAGCACCCACACGGCAACTCACAACCATCGGTAACTCCAGTTCCAAGGGATCCGATGCCCTCTTCTGGATTCTGCAGACACCAGGCATGCATCCGCACAGACAAGCACACAGCAAAACACCCACACACATTAAAAAAAAAAAAGTTGGGACCCAGAGGCTCAATGGGTGTGAGAAAAATCCCAGAGCGGCAGAGGTGGGGGTGGGGGACACGCTCCAGGTCCTGTCCTGCCCTGTGTCACGGTTCCTATATGCTTAGCTCAGCACTCCACCCCACCTCCAGATATGTACCTGTCCGAGTCACCACTGCTAGGACACGGGGTCCCAGATAGGCCCGGGCCTGCAGAACGAGGGTGCCACAGAAGAGAGTGTGCCGCCGGTGGGTCTCTGGGCAGTAGGGCTTGGGCCCCTCCGGCAGGGCCGTCTTCAGCACTGGGATGCTTTCTCCTGGGAGGGACACGGTGTGAGGTCCATAAGAGGCCTTCAGGGTTCTCCCTCCCACCAGCAGAGCTAAGAGCTGCCCACAGCTGTTCTGAAGCCACACAACTCTGTGACTGGATGGACAGTGAGAGGGATAAGCCAGAAGAGGCTTGAGACCATGAGGCAATCCTAAGGGGGGGGCGGGGAGCACCTGCTACTAGGAGCCTACTTTGGGTGGTTGGGCCACCTAGTGAGAGCAGATTGGGGGACAATGTTTGGGGAACCCCTCTCCTGGAGATAGTTCACCACAAACACATTATTTTTGTGGACTTTAGACTGGTCTCGCCATGTAACAAGGTTGTCCTCGAACTTGTGATCTCCCTGACTTAGCTTGGAGAGTCCTGGAAATCCTGGCATGAGCCCCCACATTTGGCCACACCCTGCTTCCTGTGTTGTTCTCATTTTAAGACAAGGTCTCAAGCCAGACAGTGGTGGTGCAAGCCTTTAATCCCAGCACTTGGGAGGCAGAGGCAGGCGGATTTCTGAGTCCAAGGCCAGCCTGGTCTACAGAGTGGGACAGCCAGGGCTACACAGAGAAACCCTGTCTCAAACAAACAACAACAAAAAAGACAAGCTCTCATTATGTAGACCAGGCTAGCATCAAACTCACAGACAGCCACCTGCCTCTGCTTCCTGAGTGCAGGCGTTAATGATGCGTGCTAGTACACCTACTTCACATCTAACTAATAAGGATATTTGCATGGGGTGGGGTGTCAAGTCTACAAAGCCCTGGGCAGCCAGTTTGGCCAAGCAGACCCCTTATGGAGTTCCTGTGAGGACAGGATTATTGGGTCTCTAAGGTAGGCATATTTTGGGGGAACTCAAGAGTACTCCAGCCTGTCTGCATCCCGAAGATTAGGTAAGTGTGAGAAAATCCATGGGGGCCAGAGGCCATAAGTTTTTTTTTTTTTTAACACAGTCTCATATAGCCCAGGCTAGCCTCAAACTTACTATATAGTTAATAACCTTGAACTCCTGATTCCTCCTGCTTCAACCTCCCAGTGCTGGGACTGTCAGTGTGTGTTACCACACCTAGTCCTTTGGCTCTGTCTCTGTGTGTGTGTGTGTGTGTGTGTGTGTGTGTTGAGGGTTTTGTTGTTGCTGCTGTTCTTTCAGTTAGAGTCTCATTGTGTAGTCTAGGCTAGACCCGAACTTGGAGTGACACTGCTTCTGTGTGCTGAGGTTACAGCCAGGTTTGCTTTCATTAATTTATCACACAGGTAAAATCCAACGATGGGCCTGGTGGCGAGAGAGCCTATAATCTTAGCTTTTCAGGGTGCTGGGGCAGGAGGATTACAAGTTTGAAGTCTGTTGAGACTACAGAGTACATTCAAAGGCAGCCTGGGCAACTCTGCTTAAAATACAAGGTGGAAACAAAGTAGTGGGAAGCTTAGCTCAGTGGGGAGGCCCCAGACCCCACAGCTAGTGCCACACAGTGGGGAGGCCCCGGACCCCACGGCTAGTGCCACACAGTGGGGAGGCCCTGGACCCCACGGCTAGTGCCACACAGTGGGAAGGCCCTGGACCCCACGGCTAGGGCCACACAGTGGGGGAGGCCCCGGACCCCACGGCTAGGGCCACACAGTGGGGGAGGCCCTGACTCCACGGCTAGGGCCACACAGTGGGGAGGCCCTGACTCCACAGCTAGGGCCACACAGTGGGGAGGCCCCGGACCCCACGGCTAGGGCCACACAGTGGGGAGGCCCCGGACCCCACGGCTAGGGCCACACAGCACAAACAAGCACAGGAACAGCCCCAGAGCTCCAGCCAGAACTCTCCTTGGAATCAACTGTCCACTCCTATGATACGGTTAGCTCAGCTGGCCTGGACCTAGTGATCCTCCTGCCTCAACTTCCTGAGTGCTGGGATCACAGGAGCTTGTGCCCAAGACAGGCTAGTTCACGGATCTCATGAACACTGAGAGAAACAGGTGAGACTGCTCATGGCGGCCTCTGCATGAGTGGAGACTCAGGAGGACATCAGTCACGATCACCAGGGCCCCCCCTAGGCCGAGTGTGGAGTGTGACACACATATAACAGGAGAAACAGAAATAGAGAGCTGGAGAGATGGCTCAGCGGTTAAAAGCACTGAGAACTGTTCTCCCAGAGTCCTGAGTTCAATTCCTAGCAACCACATGGTGGCTCACAACCATATGTAATGGGATTCAATGCCCTCTTCTGGTGTGTCTGAAGACAGCGACGGTGTCTTTAAAAAACAAACAACGAAAAGAGAAACAGAAACAAACAGGCCTGTAGGCCCACGTACACAGCTGAAAGCCACAGTAGCAATGTGCGCACACGTGTGGAAGAGACACGGGACACAGGGACCCTGGTTCACGGGCTGCGTCCTCCTGAGTGGTGCAGACTCTCAGCCGTTTGGTAGATGCTAAGAGAGTCTGTGCCTGCTCTACCCCAGAGTGACTGGCAGCCACATTTTACAGGTGGGGAAACTGAGGCACAGAGTGTTTAATGGCATGTGGCTCGCGAGTGCTGCAGTCACAACCGTTACGTGGAAGAAAACTCAGCGAAAGCTTCTAGCAAAAGGCAGAGGAAAGGGCTCTGGGCCTCCTCGTGCTGGGCTGGGCCGGGCTTACCTGTCAGGGAGCTCTCGTTGACCACACACTCTCCGGCCACCAGAGCGGCGTCACACGGCATCACCCCGCCCTCCTGGGGCAGCACCAGGCAGTCTCCGGGCACCAGCTCACTGGAGTCCACCCACTCTTCCTCTGGGGTCACACGGGGTTCAGTGAGGTCGGCTGCCTCGCGCCCCCTACTCCCAGCCTCCCCGCTGTCTGCTCCTCACCTCCTCCGGGTCGGCACACCCGCACCCGCACAGACAGCTTCACCATGTCCCTCAGAGTCAGGCTTTGCTGTGGGACAGGAGGGACGAGAAGAGCTGCGTGGGTGGCAGGCCCCTTGGGGACACCCTGTCCAGCCCCGCCAGGCCATTCGCCCTCACCTTTCTGGTCTTGTACAGAGCCAGGCAGATGGAGACGGCGGAGATGAGGAAGATGCAGAGGGCGTACCAGTAGTAGTGGTCGGCCAGCCACAGCGCGATGCTGAAGGCCTGGAACCCGTAGTAGGGGTTCAGGGCCTGGAGGAGGGACAAGAGGCAGCATGGACAGCGTCCCCAGCATCCCTGGGCTGCCTGGATGCTAGAGACAGAGCTGGTGGCCGCCCCGAGGAAAGCCAAACCAGCCCCGTGCCTAGGTCCAGTCCCCTTTCCTACCTGACATCCCCCAAGCTGCAGCTAGGAAGACACAGGTATTTGTCCCCAGACCTCTGCCACACTTTCGAAGTGTCATGCAATGATGATGACAGTCCCATAAGCTGGAGCTGCCACCATGGGTGAAGACTTGGCACAGGAGGGGTCTAAACCCACACTGTGCCTGAGCGTCAGGCTGTGCAGTGTGAAGACCGGGATGTGATTTCCAAGTAGAAGTGATCCCTTTGACTACGTGTGACCTTGGCTTGACTACGTGTGACCTTGGCTTGACTACGTGTGACCTTGGCTTGACTATGTGTGACCTTGGCTTGACTATGTGTGACCTTGGCGGTATCTTGTTCTGCCCTGAGGCGTGGGTTCCTCCTGGGCGAACAGACTATTTAGTCCTTATTTTTTGTCTGCAGGATTCACAACCGGAAGCAACTGCACAGAGCAGACTGGGCTCTGGGGCAGGACCAGCTCTGAAGCAGGCCTCCTAGCCCAAGGCCCTGCTAGACTGTGTGGGTCTGCCTCAGCACCGGCAGGCTTGGTCCAAGGTCTGCATGGACGCTCCTCATCCTCAACCTGGTCTGTCAGGCTGAGGAGGACACTGACCCCTACTCAGTTAAGCTGTTGTGGGTGACGCTGGGGTGCTTTACCTCATCCACCAGTAGCTGCAGGTAGGACTTGACGGGAATACCAATCACGTTGGGACCGTAAATGGTCTTCCTGTAAGAAGGGAGGCCACTGAGCTGTCCCAGGGTGCCACAGACCTCGCTTTCCATCAGGGAAACCGCGGTCCCGAGAAGGCACCAACGGGAGGACAGGAGTGTGGGAAGGAAGAGTAGGATGGGAACCCAGGCCAGGGTGGCAAATACCTTACAGCTTGGTCCTGGAGGCTGAGACCGGAGCTCGAGCAGTGGATGTCATCACAGGTACGACCATGGTCCAGCAGGCTGAGGTGGAGAGGAGACACTGTCTGAGCTCCACACCCCATCCTCAGCAGGCTGAGAACTTGGGGGACCCAGAGCTGCCAGCCCCTCCCCCCCTCGGTCACACTAAACCCTGAGGCAAGAACTCAGCTTATCCATTCCTGTGACCAGGCCACAAACCGCCTCACTAAGGGACGACAGCAGTGGGGGATGGGCGTGCTATGGTCAGTGACAAAACATTTTTTACACCAGTGATACCTTAGGCAAGGCAGTTAACCTTGCTGTGCCTCTGTTTTCTCAACTGCAAAATGGGTACGGCAGACACACCCACCTCATCAGGCTGTGGGTCGCTGAGGTAAAGTCAACACTGAGCGACAAGCATGCCCGTGTGCTTTGTTCCTGTCACTACCACGCAGCAAAGGCTGGTGGAGCCCCTCTCCCCTGAAACACCCCAATTTCCCAGAGGACTGTCCCAGCTGGGTGAGCATAAGATATATGAGAGGCCAAAAGAGCCAAGTGTGGCTGAACCCGCCTCCCCAGGAGCAGCACGTGACCCCTCACGGGTGGGAGCCCAGGAGTCATGTATGTCATCCCTGAGGTACATGCTCCACGCTGGTCAAGGGGCTCCTGGCATTCTTGGTAGTAACAGGCCTGGCACCTTCCACTGCCACCTCCCAGTGCTGTCCCGGGTCTAATGTCTCTGTCCCCTCATCTAGAATTCTGCTTCTGAGGGACTCAACTCAAGCACACCGTGGGGTGTGGTACCCGGCAGGTGTACCTTAAATGACCCTATGAGGTGAGACATACCCTCGCCCCCCATTTACAGGAAGCAGCTGCTGTCAGCTGAGAGACGCTTCATGAACTGCCCAAGGTCTCAGGGCAGCCAAGGGTAGCCTGGTCGCATCACGCTCTGGTACCCAACCCACCCTGCTGGAGATGGCGTGGCCGCGCCTGGGGCCTCTACCTGACTTGGCAGAAGGCTTGCTGGGTTTCCATCCAGACGTAGCGTTGGCCTTGGAGGACGTAATAGCGCAGTACCTGCTTCTGGGCGAGAGAGGAGAGGTTGGTGGGAGGTGGCCTGGCGTGGAGGAGCATCCACACGGACAAGGTGGGGAGGGGAGGGACAGCATCACAGGAAAGAGAAGCTTGCAAGTCAGAGAATATCACAGGCCTTCGGGACCAGAGAGCCAGAGGGACACAGGGATTGGTGAGCCCAGTCTTCCCACACCGTCCGTGTGTGACCTGGGTGCCCAGAGAAGGGCAAGACCAGGTCTAGAGCCCAGCTGGCCACTCACTGCCTCTTCCTGCCTGTGGAGCTGGGTGGTGTCCTGCCACGTGCCCTCTGGTATCACTCCCACGGCTGCCTGGCTCCGGCCGTCCTCTGCCTGGGCCCGTGGGGGCAGCTCCAGGCTGGGGAGGGTTTGGGAGTTATTCAACAGCTCAAGGGGTAGCCCAGACCTTCTCCCCACCCCCGCCCCGGGGAAGGGACACCCAGTGTCTCACCTGCCCTCCACAACAGCCTCAGTCTGCACCTGAACCGTGAAGAGCTGTCTGGAGCTACCCTGGGACACAGAAATATGACTTCAGCCTTTCGAAAAGAGCCTCCATCCTTCTAGGACAGTCCCCTAGCCAGGTGGCCATGGGGAAAGTCAAAGACACAGGGCTATTCATCTAGACAGCACATTAGACCCAACAGTCTTTATGCATGTGACCGTGGTGTCTGCATGTGTGTGACAGTGCACCTGCGTGCATACACAGACTCTAGGGTGGGACATCAGGTATCCTGCTCTATCGATCTCTGCCTTACTTCCTTAAAAGAAGGTCACTCCTTGACCCTAGAGGTAGGCTGGAGGTCAGCAAACCCAAGAGAGCCTGCTGTCCTTGCTCCCCTGCCCCAGCACTAAGGATTATAGGCACTTGGGCAACGATACCCATCTTTTTACATGGGGGCTGGAGATTCGAACTCGGGTCCTAGTGCTTATGCGGCAAGAACCCTGATCCATTATTCTGGGTTTATTGTCAACTTGACACAAGCTAGAGTGATTTGAGAAGCGGGAATCGGGCTGGAGAGACGGCTCAATGGTTAAGAGCACCAAACGCTCTTCCAGGGGTCCTGAGTTCGACTCCCAGCAACCACATGGTGGCTCACAACCATCTGTAATGGGATCTGATGCCCTCTTCTGGTGTGTTTGAAGACAGCTACAGAGTACTCATATAAATAAAAATAAATCAAAAAAAAAAAAGTGGGAATCTCAGTTGGGAAAAATGTCCCCATTAGATTGGCTTGCGGGCAAGCCCGTGGAACATTTCCCTGACTAATGATTGTGCAGGGGGGGGGGTATCCCACTGCAAGCAGTGCCACCCTGGGCCTGTGGTCCTGGACCATGTAAGAGAGCAAGCCGACTGAGCTGGGCACCATAGGAAGCGAGCCAGGAAGCAGGGCTCCCTCATGGCGTCCGTCGCTTCAGTGCCTGCCTCCAGGTTCTGGACTTGAGTTCTTGCCAGGATTTCTTTGAGGATGGACTGTGGTATGGACTTAGAACTGAGATAAACCTCCTCCTCCCCAACTTGCATGTTAGCCATGGTGCTTATCACAGCAACAGAAGCCCTAACTAAAGCCCCCATTTAGAGCCATCTCCAGGCAAAGTCTTATTTATGTGGCCTTGATTGCTAAAACTAATAAAGTATTTTCTAAAGAGGTATAAGGGAGCCCAGCAGCCCCTACCCGGCTCCCTCTGTCCACTGCTCAGACCAGGGTGCTGAGGTACAAATGGGAAGATGAAGGTTTGCCCCCTGCTCACCCTATGCTAAGGCCCAGTGGTGGTTGCACAGAGCGACCCAGTATCCCGTTACTCCTTCTCAGCCCTGGTGGCCTCACTCACCTCTTTGTCGTTTATTTCTATAACGAGTGTTTCGGCGTGGGCCAGGCTGCATGGCCTCAGCCGCAGGCGCACGCCCCACAAGGGCTTCCAGCGGAATAGCAGCCAAGGGATCCCGGCCAGCATCCAGACCGCGGCGTGATAGCCGATGGCCTTCCATGGACTGCCACAGTAGCCGCTGAGCCTCTGGGGAAGCAGGAGACAGGGCTGAGGAAACTGGGGCGGGGGGGGGGGGCAGGGGGACTGAACAGATATCAGTAGGGTGCTGGGGCAGACCATGTGCCACTCTGCCCACCACCACCTACCACGGATGAAACTGAGGAGCTGAGGGGATCGATTGATGTCCCTGTCATCAGGGTCCCATAGCTGGGGGGCGTGCTGCCCGTGAGCGGGCTGCTGTCTGTGGACCAGAAGGAGAGATGTCAGAGAAGGGTAGGTGCTCTAGGTTTTCAGCGCTGAGGATGGAGCCCAGGTCCTTATGGTGCTAGACAGGCCACTCCAGCACCAGGCCACAAGCCCAGGCCTCCTCTTCCTTCCAGAGCTTGGCAAGCCTGGTCACTCTGTCCCCAGGCCTTCTGAGCCTGGACTGAATGGCCCCTTAGCTCTCATGGTGAGTTCTCTCGACAGAGTTGGAGGGAGGCACGAACCTGCCCTGCACACCTGCATCTTGCTGCTGCATGCATAGGGCACTATATGTCACCCACGTTCCCTTCTACACTGCCACCCGTGGGCAGGGGCCGGGCTGTTCTCATTTAGACCCGGTGCCCAGCGCCCTATAAAGTCAAGTCCACACCGATCCTGTCGGTGGCGGGTACTAGTATCAGGATGCTACGGTGGATCCTCCCTTCCTCCCGCCTCCCCGTCTGCCTGGCTGTGGTCCCAACAGGGCAGGGGTCTTTCTAGAAGCTTCTACGTGGTAGGCCCAGCTTTTCCTCTGGCAGCTGATGTAGTCACAGCATCCTGTAGCCTCTGGACTGCTCAGTCCCTAGAGGCTGAGCCTCCTGCAGTTTCTCCCAGACCATTAAAGCGTCCTGACCAGCTGGGCGGGGCTTGTGGGTGACAGGCAGGTGGCCAGCCTCCCGTGCTTGAGGCTTGATAGCTAACCTCGAGTGGGCTCCTGATCCCAGCCCTTTTTACATGGCTATCATATAAATCTGCCAAGTATCGCTCCAATTTTGTTTTCATTTATTTTGTGTGTAGGTGTGTTTTGTGTACAGGCTCAAGAGTACACATGCACTGTGCACATGTGCCCTGCACACATATGCACACACACATACACACACACTCATGTATACACACACACATGTATATGTACACACACATACACACACACACAGATGCACACATGCCAGAAGTTGACCTTAGGAATCTTTATTCTCCCCTCCTTACTTCACTTGAGACAGGGTCTCTCCCTGAACTGAGAGCTCACCAGTTAGTCTAGGCTGACTAGAGAGTGTCCCCAGGAGCCACCTGTCTCTGTCCCCACAGCGACGGAATTTCAGGTGTGTGCTATGGCACCAGCTTTTTTCTTTCTTTTTTTTTTTTTTTTTTTGCGTTGGTGCAGGAGATCCCAACTCAGGACCTCACGCTTGCTCTTTACCCACAAGCCATCTTCCAGGCCTCCCCTCTCCATCTTAAAGAAGAGGGAGAGGTTTAATAGCTCGGCCAAGATCACACAGCAAGCACGGAGAGCCTGGGGAGGCACGCCCAGGCAGGTTGCTCTCAGACTGGCGTTGCTTATTATTTTCATAATTAAACAATAGGTTTATTGGTCTTGTACAAAGACAAATCTAGGTCGGGAGGTGGTGGTACACACCTTTAGTCCCAGTGCTCAGGAGGCAGAGGCACTTGATCTCTATGAGTTCAAGGGCAGTCTGGTCTACAGATCTGGTTCCAGGACAGCCAGGGCTACCCAGAGAAACCCTGTCTTGAAAAACCAAACAAAAACCAGAGACAAATCTGGGTGTGGCAACCAGGACGGAAGGACGAGGAGAGTTCCCACGTTCCCGGAGTTGTTCCCACTCCTAGGATCGAGGCCGACTGGCCCGGAACTGGGGTCAGGGCACTAAGGTGCTAAGGCCCGCAGTGCATCCTGCACTTTCACACCTGCAGTTGGAACCGACGTGCACTAGTGCGTGCCGCTCCACCCGAGGCCTCTTTAAATTGGGGAACCCAGAAAATAGCTGAACCAGAGCCCCACCAGTGGACTCTCTCCCACCTTCCACAGAACCGCAGACCCTGGCACAAGGGCGGAGCCAGCCAGGAAGAACCTCATTTCTTTCCCTTAGTCCCAAGGAGTAGCCTGACTCTCACACAGGGGACCTGAATTCGGGACCGGAGGTTCAGGAAGGAGTTCTCAAGCTCTCCACCACCAGCAGGTACAGTCTTTCCTGCTAGAGCCCTTCATCTGCCTACGAGGTCAGAGTGGGGACTCACCCACCTTCCAGGTGACCAGGAAACAGCACCTCAGGGGTTCAAAGGGCTGACCCAGGCTATACAACCACCGGCTTTTCCCCTCACACAACCCTACTGAGCAGGTATCACTTCTGTAGCTTATGGCTGGGAAACAGCTGTGGGGAGGGACCCTGCCCAAGAGCCACATTTAATGTCTCCATCATCAACTGCGCTCTCTGCCAAGCTGTGATTCAGAAAGCAGGTGCCCCGGCCTCTCTGGGCTTCCATTTCCAGTCTCTAAGATGATAGTGTGTGCGGCGAGACGGCACAGACATGGAGGAGGAAGAGAGGAGAGAGTGTCAGCCGGAGCCACAGAGGGCATCTGAGGCTGGTGCCAGCTGTGAGGCTTCCCACCAGGGTGTGGCCGCTCCTCTCTCTCCTTTCTCATCACCCAGACAGAAACCTGCAGGGGTGCTGGCCTCCAGACCTGGAGATCAGCTCCTTCCTGTAGCTTCATGGCCCTTGGGACACCAGCTAGATAGGACTCAGGCTGATAGAGCAGTCATAGAGCCAACCCTGAGCGAATCGCCTGACCCGATTCCACCTGCCAACAGTAGAGAGGAGGCCTCTTAACTGTGGTTATGGATGGAAACTTGGAGCCTCCTACGGACACTCCGCCAGGGGCCGGAGCCTGGGAAGGGGTCTGTCATCTTCAAAGTCCTACCATCCCTGCTCTCACCCTCGCTCACTGGTTCCTGATGTGCTCACAGCTGGCACCGAACTCACACCCAAGCACGGAGGAGAGTGTGGGTCTGCCCCCTTGCGCCTCCCTGCCCATACACCCACCCGCGGCTCTAAGCTCTTCCTTACTCTCAGCCCCTAGGGTCTAATGTGGTAAGCTGCTTCCCAGTGCCCATTCACACACCCGACTAGTTCACAAGGATGTTCACAGCCTCAGGAAGGAGAGCAAAGGACCTAAGGAGGAAGTGACATCTCGGGAGTCCTCTAGAGCGTCCATAAGGGCCACGCCCAGGGGTGCACTATCTGTCAGAGACACAGGCCATCTTCAAAGCACTTGGATAGGCTCAGCCACTGGTCACCCGTCAAGGGAAGGTGTCCCAGGACTCACTAGTAAGGCAACCTCAAGTTGGCTTGCACAGGCTGTGTGTGGGCTCTGGGGGATGAAAACTCTAAGCTCTCAGAGCTCCTGTGTCACTGCCAAGGCAGCCTGAGGGCCTTTCCCGAAGCTGTGGCAATATTGTAATTCACCTCGGCTCTCACAGAGGGAGAGACACTGAAACCGGAAACTAAGGAACCCGGCTGTGCAGAGTCAGGTCCTGACCTCAAATGGGGAAGCTGGCAAGCTTGGCTGTGATGAACAGAGCCTTAACTCCCCCTCACAGCCTGGAGCATAGAGTAGTAAGATTCTCATTTAAAATGGGGGAGGGGTGGTGACTGCAAGGTTCAGGAGGCAAAGGGCCTTGGCTACACAGGCCTCATGATCTGAGTTCTATGCCTGGAGTCATGGTGGAAAAGTCCTCTAACGGAAACACACACACACACACACACACACACACACACACACACACACACACGGGCTGAAGCATAAGTGTGTGCGTGTGCATATGAAATAGCAGTAAAAAATTATCAAATATTTAAAATGAGAGCTAGGTTTAGCGACCCGTGACTGTAATATCAGCACTGAAGAGATGGAAACGGGATTAGTTCAAGGTCATCCCCAACTACATATTGGATTTGAGGTCAGCCTGGGCTACACGAGACCCCAATCTCAAACAATAAAAATTAATAGGGGCAGGAGAGAGAGCTCAGCGGCTAAGAGTACAGTCAGTTCTCCTAAAGGGTCTGAGCTTGCTTCTCAGCAGTCACGTTAGATGCTCACAACCTAATGTAAACCGCCCCCACGCACACTATTAAAATTTTAAATACAAATCTTTAAAAAGATAAATAAAATAATGCGAAGATTGCAACACAGCTCCAATACAGCAAAAGGTCCAGGGTTTGATACACTTTTCAGCACCCAGCCAGAAACCCAAACTCAAAGCCCAAAGGAAAAGGCAGACCAAGAAAGACCAACATGTAGGCGTGCAAGGCAGAGACAAAGCTTGAGCCCGGTTCTCAGCCCTGGGGCAGCCGCACCAGCACTGGGGAGCAGAGGGGCGGGAGTCAAAGCCTTTTGGGAACCTCACATTTCTTGGGAAGACCCGGCTTCCTGCTGCTAATCTGTCAGTGGCTGGGGCACCAGCATCTACTACTGGTGGCTCCCCCAAGGCCAGGAACTCCTGGCTTGCATTAAACTGGGAGGGTGTGCGCCTGGGAGGTCTTTAGCAGAGTCTAGATGCTAGACGCTAAAGACTTTGCTCAAGTGCAGACGCAGGGGTCTTGGTGCATTAAGGGGCGGACGTTGTTCTTATCACAAGCTGAATTGTCGCCCCCTATTCTTTTCCCTCCCTCACCTAAGTCACTGTAGGATGGAAGGTGTGGACTGGGCCAGAGATAGGCTGAGAGACAGAGAGCTGGGCGTGCTAGCACCCGGAGGTTAGGAGGCCATCTGCATCTGCTGGGATTTTGGTTTCAGCCTAAGACACTCATTCTGGCATGGGGTCATGCAGGATGTGGTCCTTGGATTTGGCCACTGACAAGCTTTCTGTGTGGGTCTGAGGCTGGAGTCAGGAGTGCATTTGTGCCTCAGGTCTCCCATCCAGGCCCGGCAGAGAGCTGGCTTCCCTAACCCTGTTCATGTAGCACATATGGGTGCTCCTCAGAGGCCCCACGGCGGTGCTCCGCGTCCGTCACCGGGACCTGTCACTCAGGATCGAATGCATTCAGAGGGGATGGTGAGGGCAGGAACCAGCGGCCCTAGGGGATCCTGTGGCCCAGGGTGTGCGCCGCGGCATCCTAAATCTGTCTCCGGGTGCCTGGGGACGAGACCCGAGGGGAGGGCCGGGCCGCCGCTCACCTGCGCTCATTTCGGCTCCTCGCGCTCATCGCCGGCCGCTGTGGCCCGCGGCCTGGGCTCGGCGTGCGAGGCCCCGGGGCACGGTCGGGGTCGCCGGCAACGGCGATCTGCGGGGAGGCCGGGTTGGGCGGCACCTGCACGACGCGACGGCGACTGGAACGGTGCCGCAGTCAGTCTGCGGCCGTCAAGCCCCGCCCCTCCGCGGTGCCTACGTCCGCCGCTGCCGCGCGGGCTGCCGGGACTGGTAGTTCCCAGTCTGGCATCTGTACAGAGCTTGCCGGGATCTTAAGGCTGGGGGCAGAGTGGGTGGAGGCGGGAGGCGGGGCATGGGGAGAAGGGGGAAAGAGATGGGAAGCAGGGGCGTGTGGACAGGACTGTCCCCAGACAAAACAGATAGACGGAAAAGAACAGGCTGCGAGACAGGTAGACAGACAGACAGACAGACAGACAGAGGGCGATGCTGGGAAGACACAAGTGGGACGGCTCCTTAACATGAGAGAGAGAAACGGCACAGTCTGGCAGACCAGGCAGACAACAAGGAGGCAGAGAGGTGACAGACAAGCACACAGAAGGGAACGCTGGGTCACTCCACTGGAACAGCCTCCATATAGAACAACCATACAGGAAACGGGCAGACAGACAAACATCAAATAGAAAACCAATACGCTGGGAGACAGAACAGACAAAAAGACAGGCAGGCAGATAGGCTGCTGGCAGACAAATGGGGGGGGGGCATTCTGGGGACACAGGTGGAACAGTCCGGAGACAGAGCAGATGAATGGGAAATGGGACAAGCAGAGCGTATGAATAGACAGAGAAAGTGTCTAGAACACAGCCCCAGGTGCACCCCTCAATAGTTATGCCTTATGTGCGCAGAATCAAGCCAGCCTTGGTCTCTTCCAGACTGTGTGACTGTGGAGGTATCAGTTAACCTCCCTGGGTCTCCTTTTATTTTCTTCAAAACGAACAAACAAAAAACCACTATTAATTCGTTGGGGGGGGGCATGTATGCATCACAGCACATCAAAGAACAATTTTCAGGAGTCAGTCGTCTTCTTCCTCCCTGTGGGTCTCGGGAATTGAATGTAAGCCCTCACTCAGGCTTGGCAGCAAACACCTTTACCCAGTGAGCTGTGTCGCTGGGTTCGGACCTCTTTTTTTGTTTTTTTTTAAATTTTATTTATTTTCCATTTCACGTGCATTGGTGTTTGACTGCATGCATATCTGTGTGAGGGTGTTGGATCCTCTGGAACGGGAGTTACAGACAGTTGTGAGCCACCGTGTAGGTGCTGGGAATTGAACCCAGGACCTCTAGAAAAACAGCCAGTACTCGTAACCACTGAGCCATCTCTCCAGCCCTGGGACCTCTTTTTCTGACCTGTGCAGGGACAAATAGCAGCAGTGATGGCTTGTTGTAAGTGCCACATGAGAACACTCATCTAAAGCCTGATACTACTGGGTAGAAGTGTCACACCTCCCGTAGACTCCCGCGGTCAGATACGGTCAGAAAGGGGCTCCATCAAGGTTGGCTGACAGTGAGGATGCACAGGAGGCCAAAGGGAGGTAGGACCCAGCCCAAAAACCGGGAAGCATGGCCTGCATGCACCCCTGCACAGGTGAGATGAATGAGAACCCTGAAAAACCTAGGAGACCTGTCTACAGCATTTACTGCACTGTCCCATACTGACCGACACAGCCAGGATGTCCCCCGTGAGATGAATGAGGACCCCGAAAAGCCTAGGAGACCTGTCTACAGCATTTACTGCACTGTCCCATACTGACCGACACAGCCAGGATGTCCCCCGTGAGATGAATGAGGACCCCGAAAAGCCTAGGAGACCTGTCTACAGCATTTACTGCACTGTCCCATAGTGACCGACACAGCCAGGACGTCCCCCAGCCCCAGGGCCAGTGACCTCTGAACTGAGCAGGAGGGCGTATCAGAGACCTAGGGTAAGCCAGGGAAAGCTGCTGCCAGACAAGCCTACAGACAGCATCAGCACCACAGAATCCCTGTGAACTCAAGGAGAGTCAGGCAGAGAGATCTAAGAGCTGAACCATCCGGCCCTGTCCAGTGGGGACTACTGGAAAGCGACACAAGGACACCCAAGCAAAACAACAGACAGCAGAAAGTGCTAGAAGCATGCAGAGCTATGATGGGGGGGGTGCTCCCTTTATGGGGACAGTGGAGCGCCTTGACAGCGCTACCTCTCCAGGAACCATTGGCCATGTGTGCAGGACTTGTTGACCAGATATGTGGGTGTGGAAATGTGAGGCTCAGACATGCGCAGACGTTTGGCTTCAGCAGCTGGAGAACAGTGGAGCCATTCACTGAGCTGGGGCAGGCTGCCGGTGGAGCAGGTTGGGGGGCATTCCTACTGGCCATGTGGGACGTGGGACTGGCTTCACTAGGTCAGGTGAGACTTCATTAGCAGATGACATTGTCAGTAGGGACCAGTTGCCACACACACACACTCTCTCTCTCTCTCTCTCTCTCTCTCTCTCTCTCTCTCTCTCTCTCTCTTTCTCTCTTTCTCTCTCTCCCTCTCTCTCTCTCCCCCACTTCAATGCCTAGCAGGTGACCTTTCCAGGACACCTAGATTCCTGGGTGGGTAGCCTGGAGGGTGGTGGATTAAGTTTAGGTTTGGCTGACACAGAGGGGCGGTATAATGGGGCTGGCCTGGGGCCTGAGGAGGCCCCGAGCATCAGTTCCTGTCCAGCTATGTGAACACTTTTTGATTTATTTACTGGGACAAGGACAAGCTATGTAGCCTTGACTAGCCTTGGATTCCTAGAGATCTTCCTGCCTCTGTTCCCCAAGTGCTGGGATGAAGGGTCACGTTTCCTTTCTGGGTCTCTCCTCTCGGTAACAAAATGCAAGCCACACTGTTGAGTTGGAAGGTGTGTGGCAGAGCCCAGATGCATTCTTGAGATCCTCGAGCTGGGTTAGAAGCCTTGAAGATTCTAAGGGATGTGGGATCAGACTGCCTTGTAGGTTGCTTGCCATATTATCCGTGCCATGAAAAGCCATTTATTACATGGACGCCATCCCAAGCTACCTGGGGGAATGCCAAGCTGTCCACACCTCAACTCTTCTCCTTGACCAGGAGAAGCAGTGCTAGATTTTCCTAAACCACAGAGGACAGGGAAGGCCCCGTTCACCTGCCACAGGCACCGGTGGGGAAGTGGCTCTCACTGTGTGGCCTTCCCAGGCGGTTTGTGGGCAGGGCTCTCCTCCCAGATAACCACAGCAGAAAGTTTGCAGTCACAAGGGCCAGGCCTGATTCAACAGCTTCCCTCTGGGGCTGCTGGTCCTCGGGGGCTCTGGTGGGGGATGTCCCATGCCTGGCTCATGCAGAAGGCTGAGAAGACATGGATGCTAAGAGTTTACCCCAGAGCACAGCCTTGCTTCTCCATTTCTTTAGTTTAGAGGGATTTTTTTTTTTGCAACAAAGCAGTGTGTTTTCAACTGGTGACATCCTGTGAGTGAGACCCTGGCTGCCTAAACAGGCAGAAAAAGTAACCTTTTCTGCAACTGTTTCCCTCCCCCCAGCCCCCTACCCCCACCCCAAGACAAGGTTTCTCTGTATAGCCCTGGCTGTCCAGGAACTCACTTGGTAAACCAGGCTGGCCTTGAACTCAGAAATCTGCCTGTCTCTGCCTCCCAAGTGCTGGGATTAAAGGCGTGCGCCACCACTGCCTACTCTACAGCTGGTCTTACAGGGAATGGCCTGGGGGGAATTTGAACAAAGGAATCTCTGATCCCCTCAGCAGCCTTACGTCCAGTAATTCTAGTTTAGGAGGTTGAGGCAGGAGGATATAGTCCAGCCTGGGCTACATAGCAAGATTCTGTTGCAAAAAACTTAGGTTGGGGATAGAGCTTAGTTGATACAGGGTTTGATTAGCATGTATGAAGCATGTATGCAGTTTGATCTTCAGGACAGCAGAAATCAGGTATGGTGGTACATGCCTGGCACTTGAGAGACAGAGGCGAGAGGATCAGAGTTCAGGCTCATCCTTGGTTATGTGAGTCGGAGGCCAGCTTGGGATATTGTTGGCATTTCGTCTAGGCTCCGCCCCACAGTTACCTGGCAACAACCAGGCGTGCCTGACTCACTATAAAAGAGGCTGCTTGTCCCCTCCTCACTCTCTTGCTCTCTTTCTCTTTCCTCTTGCTCCTGCTCTCCTACCCTCTTCCCATACCTCTCCCCTGTCTCTCTCCACGTGCTCATGGCCGGCTCCTCCTCCTCCTCCTCTTCCTCCTCTTCCTCCTCCTCTTTCTCCTCCTCCTCCCTCTTCCCCTCCCCCTCCTCCCTTTGCCTCCCCCTCCCCCCTCTCTGCCTTTCTCTCTCTATATATATATACTACCTCAACTCCCCTCCCCATGCCCTAAATAAACTCTATTCTATACTATAGAATAGAGTGGCTGGTACCTGGGGGAGAGGAGGGAGAGATGCCTCAGCATGGGCCCACAGAGACAAACCCCTTCCCCCACACCATACAGCACCTCCACCAAACCAACCATATCCCTGACTTTTCTCTTTCTTTTTATAAAACACAACAATATTTGAGTCTCTGCCTCAAACAAAATAAAAGACAAAAGTCCGAGGTGATCGATCCCAGGCACTTGGCTGACTGTCCATCACAGACCGCAAGAATTTAGAAGGACTTGGCTGAGTTCACAGGGTTCCATAGATGATCTTTCAGACGTGTCAGCTCATGGTGTATTTGCACTACCGCAAAGCATGATGCCTTTCTGTTTATTCTTAGACGCTAGTCACATTCTGAGTATCACCCATTCCCATTTTACAGGTAGCAAAAGAGAGGCACAGATAGCCAACAATTGCCCAAAAGATCAGGTGAGAAGAGTTGGGTGGCCCAGTCCCAGAGAGACATGAAGCCTTCCACAGCCTTGTTTTGTAAATTCTATAGACCACGAACACAAGCCAAAAATCCTGCTCAGAACTTAGTTTTATTAGAAAAGTCTTTGTGAGCCGGGCGGTGGTGGCGCACGCCTTTAATCCCAGCACTTGGGAGGCAGAGGCAGGAGGATTTCTGAGTTCGAGGCCAGCCTGGTCTACAAAGTGAGTTCCAGGACAGCCAGGGCTACACAGAGAAACCCTGTCTTGAAAAAACCTAAAAAAAAAAAAAGAAAAGTCTTTGTGACTGCACATCATCTCAACACTTGGAAAACTGAGACTGGGGGATTGTGAGTTTAAGGCCAGCTACAGCTCTGAGCTACAGAGCCAGACTTGTCTCAAAATAGCCAAGAGAAAAGGACCCAAGGGCTGGAGAGATGGCTCAGTGGTTAAGAGCACTGACTGCTCTTCCAGAGGTCCTGAGTCCAAATCCCAGCAACCGCATGGCTCACAACCATCACCACCCGTAACGAGATCTAACACCCTCTTCTTGTGTCTGAAGACAACTACAGTATACTTACACATATAATAATGACTAAATCTTTAAAAAAATGTGTTGAAGAAGAAAAGGAGGAGGAGGAGGAGGAGGAGGAGGAGGAGGAGGAGGAGGAGGAGGAGGAGGAGGAGGAGGAGGAGGAGGAGAAAGATGGATTAGCATTTGCTGCTTTTGCTGCTCTTGCAGAATACTAGAGTCTGGTTCCCAGCCCCATTCTGGGCTGTACACAACCTCTTGGAACTGCAGCTCCAGGGGCTCTGGCTCCCTCTTCTGACCTCCCCAGGTACTGCGCATGCACAGACACGAACACACTGTGCCGGCTAGTCTTAAGTCAACTTGACACAGGAAGTGGAGTCACCTGAAAGGAGGAAACCTCAACTGAGAGAATGCCTCCATAAGATCCAGCAGTTGAGCCGGGCGGTGGTGGCGCACGCCTTTAATCCCAGCACTTGGGAGGCAGAGGCAGGCGGATTTCTGAGTTCGAGGCCAGCCTGGTCTACAAAGTGAGTTCCAGGACAGCCAAGACTACACAGAGAAACCCTGTCTCGAAAAACCAAAAAAAAAAAAAGATCCAGCAGTTGGGTATTTCCTTAATTAGTGATTGGTGGGGAGGCCCAGCCCATTGTGGGTGGTTCCATCCCTGGGCTGGTGGTCCTGGGTTCTATAAGTAAGCAGGCTGGGCAAGCCATAGGGAGCAAGGCAGTAAGCAGCATCCCTCCACGGCCTCTGCATTGGCGTCTGTCTCTAGGTTCCCTGCCCTGTGTGAGTTCCTGTCCTGATATCTTTCAATGATGAAAAGCAATGTGGAAGTATAAGCTGATGTATTTCTGAAAAGATAAAGAGGCAAAGAATATGTTCTATGGGGTGTGGGAAGGTGTGGGGGAGAGGGGATGCCTCAGTGGACCCATGCCAAGGCATCCCCCTGAGGGACCACACACACGACAGTATAGTATAGAATAGAGTTTATTCAGGGCATGGGGAGGGGAGTTAAGGGGGTAGTAGAGGCAGAGAAAGACAGAGAAAAAGGAGAGAGTAGAGAAGTAGAGGCCGGCCATGACCACATGGAGAGGGGGGGAAGGGAAGGAGGAAGGGAAGAGCCCAGGAGGGCAAGAGAGAGCAAGAGAACAAGAGGATAAGAGGGAGAGGAGGGGCAAGCAGCCCCTTTTATAGTGGGCCAAGCCTGGCTATTGCCAGGTAACTGTGGGGAGGAGCTTAGACAGAATCCTAACATAAGACAAATAAACCCTTGCCTTCGGGTAATGGTGGTTCGCTACAGCACCAGAAACCCTAAGACACACATTTTAAAAATATACCAAAGAAAAGTCTTGCTTGGCATGGTGGCATAGGGTTGTAATCTCATGTCTGGAGAGGCAAAGGCAGGAGAGTGGGTTCCATGCCAGCTTCAGCTGCAAAGCCCAGGGCCCTGTCTCACACCACCCCTAGCAACAGCAGGACCACCAGCTCAGAGCCGTTGCCACCGAGGAGATGTAGCATTCCCCCGCCACCCCGGAGTCCTGTGGCCAATTCATCAGGATTTACTCAAGCGCCTTTACCTTCTGAGCCACCTCACTCTTCAAATGCCGCTCTTAGCAGCAGCTCATCCTTACTTGCCTCTCAGCCAGTCATGAGAACGACCCACCTTGCCCTCCAGATCCAGGTCCCAGAAGCAAAGACTTCTTACCCCTGAAGCTAAGGAGTGTGACTTTCCCAGGGCTGACAGGGCCATTAGAATTGAACTGACCTCTGTCCACAGACAGGGCCTGTTTACCCTGCCATGTCTCAAGTGCTGGCCTTGGAATGGCCTCACATTTCAGTTGTCACTTGGGGTTAAGTGTCACTAAGTGTCTATGTTTAGGAATCAGGAACCTAGAAGCTGGAAGGGCAAACTCCCCTCTCTCTTTTTTTTTTTTAATAGCACTAGGGATCACACCAGGTTTTTTGCACATGCTCTAAGTATCTAATGAGCCAGAAAACACCTTAATTTGTGGCCTTGGTGTCTGGGTGGCCGGAAGCAAACATCACTTCACCTTACCTCCTGTATACCTGGTGATGCCAACAGTTGCTGAGTACAATCTCTCTCCCTCTTATTGTGTAGCTGGAACTGACCTTGAACTAAGTAATCCTCCTGCCTCAGCCACTAAGCCTGGTAACATTGTATCTCACCCCATTCTGTAGGGATTCCATCCTCACATGTATACCATCTAGAATTATGTAGCCCAGGCTAGTATAGAACTCATAATCCTCCAGCCCCTGCCTCCCAAGGACTCAGATAACAGATGCACACTCCATTCCCAGCTCAGAAATGCTTTAAGGTTCATTCTCTGGGGCGTCAGACATTTCCTTAGGTACTTGTTTCATGATATAAAAAAGCCTTTGTTTCTGGGAATCTGATTCTCCAGCTGAAGCTTACGATGTAGTTTTAGGGTGCCTTTTCCCTATATAGTGTAAAAGTGGGATCCAGAGGCTGGACAAGCTAGGTAAGTGTGTCACCACTGAGGGGCACTTCAAACCTTTATTTGCATTTTGGGTCAGTATCTCACCCAGGCTAGACCTCAGGATCCCCCACCCCCACCCCCTGGCTCTTCCCACTATGAGTGGGGCTCAAACCTGGTAGATTTTAGATTCTAGAGCCTAGAGACGCTTCACTTCATAAATAGAGTAACTGCACCAAGGGGTTCCTTTTGTAGTGTGGCAGTTAATTTTGGAGTTAAACACTCCTCTTCCTCTCTGTTGGATCATTTCAAAGTTACTGTTTGGGGTGGAGAGATGGCTCAGAGGGTAAGAGCACTGACTACTCTTCCAGAGGTCCTGAGTTCAATTCCCAGCAACCATATGGTGGCTCACGACCATCTGTAATGGGATTGGATGGCTTCCTCTGGTGTGCCTGAAGACAGCTACGATGTGCTAATAAATAAATCTTAAAAAAAATATATCAAAGCTACTGTTCTTGTAGGGTGTGACCAGGACACAGAGCAATGGAAAGTGACTGCCTGGCAAACACCAGGTGATCACTGGGTCAGACCAGTTTTCTCTCTGGCCTAGTCAGGTCAGGGAAACATCTGGTAAGTTGTGCAGAACTTTGACAGGAGTGACTCCATTTTGACCTCTAGACTAGTCAGTCTGTCAGTGCAGAAAGTTAGTCAAGCAAGAGTGGCACCCGTAAGTTTTAACGCTGGAATGGTTAAATCTGTTACTTAGCGGCTGTGAATGCAAGGTAATACCACACACTCCTGCTCACCTACATACTGGGTGGTATCCACTACCGTCACCTAACACGACTGACTTGGAGGGAATTTTAGATAGGTCAAACATTCGGGAAACAAATGCAGAATGCAGAACAGGAGGCCTTTCATTTTCCCTTATTTTCTCCCCAGACTCGATTTCACTATGTAGCTCAGGCTGGCCTGGAATTTGCTATGTAGCCTAGGCTGGCTGTGACTCCTGCCTCAGCTGGTATACTTCCCATTGTGTGCTGCTGGCCCAGCATTACCTGTGTGGTTTGAAGGGGCCAGGGCAGGCAGCTGCAGTGGGGAACCAGCTTGCAGCTGGTCAGGGTCACCGCTGTGTGCCGGAAGCATCTCAAACCTTGCTTCCATGGCGTGGAGAGACAGACCTGTATGTAGCCCTGAAGACTGCAAATAGCTTTTGCTCATGGCTGCTAGCTAATACTGTGGGGACCGAGACTACGTGGGATTACGTGGCCGGTGAGGAGGTGGTTACAAGTCCTGTCTCACAGAAGGGCAAGGTGCGTGTGATGCTGGGGACACGCTCCAGCCCTGGGTGTCTGCAATCCTCATCAGGGCTCAGGTCTGGAGCTCCGTCCACCTCACCAAGGACAAGGGTTCCCTAGTGCCGTCACAGTCCTTGGCAGCAAGGACTCGGTGCTGATTGTCTCTGGTAATAACGAAGAGTAACACCTATTTAGTTCTTAAATGTTTATTACATATGCTGTACTCAGGAAAACTCCAGGTGCTTGAAGGGAGTCACACCAGAGCTGACAGCCACACTCAGAGTGGGCAGGGTTAAGCCAATGCCCTCTTCTCCTTGTAGGTCGCCATCATCTTCTTGATTTCGGCAATCGCTTTCCCTGGATTCAGGCCCTGGAGGGAAGGGAAGAGCTTCAGTACCAGGAGTGGGAGGGCAGAGAGGTGGGCAGGGCCCTTCCCAGGAGGGTGGTGTGCAGAGCTTGGGAAGGGTCCTGCCCCAGGACTGTCCCATGCTGACCCATGCCACAGCAGTGTCTGACTGCTCAGGACACCAAGGGTGGAGTGTCCTCCAGGCCAGAGATGGCAGAGACTACATACTCTCAAAAGTACTTTAAGAAACAGCCCTGGGACCGTGTCTGAATGGCTAACACCATGCCCCGGCTGCAGCACGGCCCGCAGCGGTGACTTGTTTACAGGACCGATACATATGCCAGTCAGGGCCGGCCTTGCAAAGGCGGGGAGGGAAATGGCAGGTACGTGGCAGGCCTGGACGGATCTGAGGTTGGGGGAGGGCCTCTCACTTTAGAAGAGTAACTCAGAAACTAGAGTATTAAAGAGAAATGACCCGAGACAGGACAGGCTCTTCACATATCAACACAGAGCAACTGATCTCCAAGGTACACAGGAGAAAGGTAGAGAGAGGTGTGTCACAGGAAAGGTGGGGTGGACACAGTACACCATGTGCTGCACAGCTGGCTGTGTGGCGCACGGCTGCAGGCACAGGGCAGAGTCACATTCTCCTGCACAGCTCTAGATTGTCCTGACATAGGACTTGAAGACATGCTGAGAGCCTGGACCCTTCTAGCAAACGTCTCCAAGACATGCTGGAAGTCTCTTTACCCTGCTAAGTGACTACCCTATAGCTTCCTATCTTGCTGCCCAGTCCCTGCCTGAAGGGCAGTCAGGGTCACACCTCATAGTTCCTGCCCAGTGGCCAAGGCTGACGTGTCCACAGTTGGCACCACATCAGAAGGCAGCCACCCCACAGATGGCCCACAAGTCCTCTCAGGAAGGGAGTCAGGCGGTGGTGATGTAGCACTGTAGCAGAGTTTCCCCTCAGTTAATTTAGATGGACACCTTTAGTCGCAGCGCTTAGGAGGCAAAGGCAGGCTGAATTCAAGGCCAGTCTAGTCTACAGAGTGAGTTCCAGGACAGCCATGGCTATGTAGAGACATTCTGTCTCAAACAGGACAACACAGCAATAAAAGAAATGAGGAGAGCGCGAGGACCGGGGAGGCCGAAGGCCCGAGTCCGCAGCAGCTGCGCAGAGCAGGCGCCTGCTCACGGCCTGGAGCACGTCAGCAGCCAGAGCTGTGACACAGCTGAGGGACCCTGCCTCCCACAGCGCGGGCTTCTGGCTCCTGCAGTCAGGCCGACCACAGGTTCCCACCTGAGGGTCCTGGAGACATTCTTGCCCCTTCCATCTCTGTGGACCTACAGGCAAGGCCTGCCTGTCTTGGGACCTGGTGGAGTCTCTGACTGAGAGCCATTCCAAGCCCCAACTGAAACATCAGGCATCCATCTCAGGCGGCGCGGCCACTCGTGCCATACCTTGGGGCAGGTCTGCGTACAGTTCATGATGGTGTGGCAGCGGTAGAGAGAGAAGGGGTCCTGCAGCTTGGCCAGGCGCTCCTCTGTGAAGTCGTCTCTGGAGTCAATCATCCAGCGATAGGCCTGGGAAAGCGGGCTGTTAGCTGAGTCGGCGCCGGCCTGGACAGGCTCCCTGGGCAGGAGCCGGTCACTGCTCTGGAGTTCTGGCCTTGCAGGAAGGCTCCTCGCTCTTTCCTAACCCTGGGTGTCCAGTCACGAGCCTCTGATCCACCCTGAGCTTGGCACCTCGGTGCTAATGACATGGTCTTGGGCATCAGCTCCTGTCATGTTGTCCCAGGTTCCAATTAGGGGGGGGTGGGCGGTGCCAAACGGCCTTTCTCCTCCTTACAGCTCCTTCCTGTGCTAGAACCTACCATTGACTAAATGGATGCTTTGAGACCCTAGCTGGCCCGGAACTCGGGAGATCTGCCTCCCTCTGACTCCTGAGTGCTGAAGTTACAGGGATACCACCACGCCTGTCTTGCTATTTTAAGGCTAGGTCTGTAGCAACACCTGGCCCTGAACTCATAATCTTCCTGCCTCCACCTCCGAAGTGCAAGAGTGCGATACCATCATAGAGAGTTTGTCTGCTTTCTGTCAATCAACACATGCCCCGAGGGCAGCTAACTCACAATGGTTGACCACAGGGCCCTGACCCGGCCCGGCTGTGTTACTGAGACCTGGGTGGTTCTCAACAATTCACATGCTGGGGGCAAGCAGCCTGTGTGAGCACACCTGCCTGCACACGGCAGGGTCACACTGTGGCAGGGCCACACTGCAGCAGGGCCACACTGTGGCACGGCCACACTGCAGCAGGGCCACACTGCGGCAGGGCCACACAGTCAGTAACTTCCTTCTTACTGGAGACTCAGAAACACGAAGTTATCTTGCGTTGCCTAACACTCTCTGCAGAGCGCTGACCACAAATCTGAAGGCCGCTCCTGGGAATGGACGCTGTCTTTGCACCGAGCTGTACATGTGACGGGCAGTGACCAGACTGTTTCCTTCTAAGCAGCCCAGCCTGGCTTCCTGCCCCACGATGGGCAGCTGCCCCTCAAGACGCTGCTCCCATCCATACAGCCCACACTGCGTCCCTCCCTCTGGGGTGACCTTCCCTTTGGGGTGACCCTCCCCGCTACAAATGCACGGCAAGGTGAAGCTTCAGACTCGCTGAGAGCTGCATTTGCCCAGTGGGCTGGGTTTCCCCAGTGTTCTGCGTGGCATGGACACCGTCCTGCTGTAGGCAGCTCCTCTAGTGGGCCGCTGTCCCCTAGGACTCTGACTGAGCTGGGCAGCTCCTCTAGCGGGCCGCTGTCCCCTAGGACTCTGACTGAGCTGGGCAGCTCCTCTAGCGGGCCGCTGTCCCCTAGGCCCCTGGCTGTCAGAGCCGGGGAGCCCCGCACCTGCATGAGAACTGCAGGCCCCAGGTACTTGTCTCCGTTCCACCAGTAGCTAGGGCAGCTGGTGCTGCAGCAGGCACATAGGATGCATTCATACAGCCCATCCTGTGTGGAGAGAAAGAAGTCAGAGGTCAGATGCCAGCGCAGGGCAGAGGGCCAGCCTACCTGTGGACTTTCTTGGTGAAATGCCAAGGGTGACTTGTGGCAGTGTAATAGATGCATAGCAGAGATCTTGTAATGAAACGCAAGCCTCTACTGGATCAGAGACCAGCGCCCCAAGTCCAACGACAAGGCATGTAGACTGGAGAATCACTAAGCACCCCCATGGGCCTAAGAGTCACAAACGAGGAGTTCCCAACCGGGGTGCCGTCTGCAGTGAGGGCACTCAAGTTCCTTGGCAGTCTGTCCAGTGTCTGTCAAGCTGGGCAGTCCTCAAGTTTCCTGTGGGGCCTCGGGAGCACCCTAAGCTGCCCTCCACATCTCACACACTGACCCTTGAACTCGCGGGAGGAAGGGGGGGTCAACGAGGGCGCCTGAGCCCCACGTGCCACCCGCATCCTGTCTGTAAACTCGCCACATGGCCTCAAGCCCTCTCTGGGCCTCATTAACTTAGACTTCCTGATTCTGGCAACAAGCAGCCACCCAGGGGGGTCTGCTTGCATGGGGGGGATCTGCTCGCACAGGGTGGGGGGGATCTGCTCGCACAGGGTGGGGGGGGGATCTGCTCGCACAGGGTGGAGGGTATCTGCTCGCACAGGGTGGGGGGGATCTGCTCGCACGGGAGCAGCCGACGGAGACAGGACACCCAAGTCTGCAGCTGACGGAGGCAGGCGGCTGACTGCCTGGACTGGATTTGTGGTGAAGTCAGCCACACTGTCCTTACGCAACAGTAGCGGGATGGCTTCATAGCACACGTGGCAAACTCTGATGCTGTACAAGCGGATCACCAGCAAACTCAGACTCTGAAGGTCTGAGATTTCATGCTCAACTACACACACACACACACACACACACACACACACACACACAAACACGCGCACACGTGTTATTAACCTACCCCCCTGCCCCCCTCCCCCCGAGAGAACAGCCTGGTTGTGGCCATCAGCCTCCACAGAGCAGGCATCTGAGATTCTGTTCTCTTCTCCACACGGTAGTGCCTGCCCTGAAGGCAGCACTGGGCTGTGTCCACTCCTTGGTCCACTTTGGGCCCTCACAGTAATTGCTGACCACCTGATGCTGAGGGTGTCCGACCTTGGGTCAGCTGCTTTTCCTTCCCTCTCCAGCACTGGAGATGGAGTGAGGCCTTGAGCACACTAGATAAGGGTTCTGTCACTGAGCCCCACCCACGGCCTAGCAACTTCTTCCCTCTCGGGTCAGATACTCCCCAATTTCTTTGAGAGCACACTAAGTGTTCTGCCCCCCCCCCCCCAGCATGGCAGTAGGTTCGAGTCCTGACCAGCTTCTCCCGGTCCTCGATGGACTGCAGATATTGCTGCTTGCCCTCCTGGGACTCATCTTTCTTCTTCAGATACGGCTCAATGGATTTGTATTGTGCGTAGAAGTTACTCAAATCCTGAGGGAAAGGAGAGGGATCAGACTCTGCCAGGGCCTTCAGCTGCTGGCTTCACAGTACCTCACATACACTATGCACTTTCCCACAATGACAGACAGACACCAAACTCTTCAGAAGCTGTGACAAATAAAAGTTCTGGAAGGGAACATGGCCAGTGTGGGCCACAGAGCTGGGAAATCTCTCCCAGACCAGCTGAAGTCATGGTAGCTGCAGTCCTTTCTCCTGATGCCTCCAGTCAGGGAAGGTGCCCGAGGCGGCAGAGGGAGGGACTGAGACGAAGTCAAGCCTCTGCGCCTTCCCATGGAGATTCCACACAAATACTCTGCAGCTATGGCCAAACCTTCCTTCCTCTGGCTGCCCCAACTCTGAGATTCTAAGCCCCTATCCCAAACAAACTGTACTTCCGGATCTCCATGCACGTCCCCTGTTAGGCTCACGCAGGCCACGGCGGTGTGGATGTGGGAAGGGGGTTCCTAATGCCTCTGGGAATACTGTGGAATTCCCTTGCTATACACACAGGGAGTGTCTGATTGTTCCATCACGTCCACCAGCCTAGCCTGCTCTACACGCCAGGATACCACCCCTGCACAGACGGGAGAGCCGCGCACTCACAGGGACTAGATCCTTGATCACATACATATGCGGGAGAGGGTAGATTTTGGAGACTTTGCTGAGGTTCGCGTCGATCCTGCGCGTGCACGCCAGAGTGTTACCTCCGTTGATGTTCATGGCGCAAGAGCCGCAGATCCCTGAGGGAGACACGGGTGACTCAGGCTCCCAGGCCTTCCTTCTGGGCCACACCGAGCACATCAGGAGTTGCACTAACAGAGGATGTGTCTTTCCTCCCTCCTTTCTTTCCTGCCTAGAGCTCACCTGGAACCAGGCAAGCTCTACCCTCTAGGCTCCGTCCTCAGTCCCCGAAGGCCCGGCCAGCTCCTTCCGTCTTGGTTTAATCCTGGGTTTCCAAGGCTGGTGGCAGCTGAGCAGAGACTGCCTCTGTGCTGACTTCTGGTCTCCAGCTTATCTCATGTCCCTGCAGAGTTCCACCCCACACACTAAGTTCACAGTCGCCTGCCTACCTTACATGAAGACACACAGCAGCTCTGCCTGACAGCCGGGCTCCATGGCCTGAAAAGCCAGCAAGGCTCTGGGACCTTTTAAGTTTTTTGTTTTAATTATTAAATTATTTTGATTTTCACTTAAAATCCTATTTTAAAACATTTTACCTTTGCTGTATTATCACTAGCAATTATTTTTCTTCTTTCTCTCTCTCTCTCTTTTTGACAGGATTTCTGTGTGGTCCTGGCTGTCCTGGAACTCACTCTTGCAGACCAGGTTGGCTTCAAGCTCACAGAGATTTACCTCCCTCTGCCTCCTGAGTGCTGGGACCAAAGGCGTGTGCCACCATTGCCTGGCTTTTCTGTTTTTAGGACATGGTCTCGCTATGTAGTCCAGAAATCGCTGTGGAGACTGGGCTGGCCTTAAGCCTCACGCGGAGTGGCCGGCCACCCCAGTGCGCCACACTCTCGGTGTTCTCAGACACAGACTAAGTGCATGGCGTTAGAGAAGGAAGTTGTCCTCTCTCCAGCTCAGCAGTCCAGCATGGGCACTTCACCCTGTGGCAAGGCCACTGGACAGGCCTCAGCCGCAAACTCTCACCTCCTGCGACACAAAAAGCGCACACTGCAAATACCAGCTAGCCCGTCCTCACTGCTGCCAGGCCTGTGGCGGCTGACAGGAACCACGGGACACAGGGACCTCGAGACAAAGCTCCCCAGGGGAAATCAGAACTTGCATCACAGTTCAAACTTTGGAAGCCGCATCCCATGAACAAGAAGGTGATGTACAGCAGGGCGTGGGGATCCGAGGGGTCCTGACACAGGCCTGGGTGGGTGTGTCAAGGACCACAGTGTCTTATACCTGTGGAAATGGCAAGGTCTTCCTCCAGGTGAGGCCCAGAGGATAGCTAAGCTTCTTTTGGTCTGAGTATGAGTGCTTACGAATGATCATCCATCTGAGACCGCTCCCCTACAGAGCCCTCCTCTACACTAGCTAGCCTCGTCCCTGTGCTGTGCGTAACAAACACCCTGAGTTCTGGGCCCTCCATCAGAGCAAGCACGGCCTACCTGGTCTGAGCTTCCTACATGCCTGTGTATCCATCCTTCCTTCCTTCCCTTATTGCCTGAGTCAGGGCAATCCCTAACGCTGTACTAGTCTCAGTGGTAAGGCCACCTTGCAGGGTTGTAGCTCTTGGGAGCCACACCTCACTCAGGGTGTTCCCATCCGTGGGAGCTGCACCTCACTCAGGGTGTTCCCATCTGTGAGAGCTGCACCTCACTGGAGTCTGAACCAGGTCAAGGTCTAGTGATAAAGAAAGCCCCGCTCACCTTCTCTACATGATCTTCGGAAGGTCAGAGTCGAATCAATTTCATTCTTGATCTTGATTAAAGCATCCAACACCATAGGTCCGCACCTGAGGAAGAGAAGAGCTCAGTTCTACTACAGCCAGCATCTGGCTTCGCTATTGTACAGCTGTCAGGGTACCCGGATGAAGGGCCCATTTGATCTCCTATCAGCACCAGATTTTTTCCTACAGTTTTATTTTGACTTGCTTAAGGTTTAACTACTACACAGTTGTATGTGTTTATTACTTTTGTGTGTGTGAGTGTGTGTGTGTTTTCTTTTTTTTCCAGATACAGTTTTTCTATATAACAGCCCTGGTTGTCCTAGAACTTACTCTGTAGACCAGGCTGGCCTCGAATTCAAGAGCTTCTCCTGCCTCTGCCTCTTGAGTGCGGAGACTGAAGGTGGCGGCACCACCACCTTCATTCTGTGTGTGTAGTGCACACCTATGTATGTGCAGGTGCACATTTGAGGGGGATGGTTCTGATGCTAATGTCCTGTTCCCCACTTGGTGCTTAATCTATCAATTAAGATGCCAGGGGTCAATTCCTGGGCAGAAGGAAAGAGGTGGGACTTCCGGGTCCCCACAGAAGGAGGCGAGGAGACAGAGAGGGAAAGGGATTTTCAACATGCTTCCGAGGGAGAAAAGGCCACCAGTCGTGTGAGATCTGTGGTGGAGTGGGCCTGACTGGGCCTGGGGTAGCAACTAAAGTTGAGGGCAGATTTAGGGTGCTGAGCTAAGAGAATTGGGAAGGGCACCCTAGCTGTGGGAGATTAGAAGCACCCAGCAATTGAGTCAAGAAGGCGGGTTGAAAATAAGTTAATGTGTGTGTGTTTTATCTGCAGATCCGAGGAAACCTGGGCGGGGCTGTTAGTGCAGTCTGACAGGAGTTTAAAGCGGGGTAGTTAAAACTACATGCTACACACATACACAGGCATGCATGTGGAAGCCAGGGGAGGATGTCTGGAGTCTTCCTGTCTTGCTCAGCCTCATTCCCTTGAGACAGGGAGGGTCTCCACTGAGCCTGGAGCTAGGCTGACAGCCAGCCCGCCCCAGCTCTGGCTCCTGCTGTGTCTACCCTGTGCTCTAGTGATTAGAGAGCAAGACGCACCGCCTGGCTTTGCTCATGAACGCCGGCTCCGCACTGCGGCCCCAGGCCTGCAAAGCTCACGCTTTACCACCCAGCCACGGCCTGCTTGTTTGTCTGTTCTGGGAATTTTTTTTTTTTGAGATAGTGTCTTACTGCATAGTCCAGGCTGGCCTTGAACTTAGGATCCTCCTTTGGGAGTTAAAAACAAATAACACCCAATTGTAAAGGAAATAAGGTAAAGACAATAAAGGAGAATAAACTGGAGTGGAGGATGGTCAAGCAGTTAAGAGCATATGCTGTTCCTGCAGAGGATACGAGCGCAGTTCCCAGCACCCGAGCCGGGCAGCTCGCAACTGCCTGTAACTCAGCTGCGGCGGAGCTGAAGTCTCTCTGGCCCTGCAGCACTTATACACAAGCAGGCATGCACACAGGCATGCACGTGCACACATACACACACACACGCACACAACTAGAATTGTGTCTTAAAACAAACCACCCATACAGTAATAGTACAAGGTGCCGTAGTCCAGACACGGCAGGAATCTTACATGAGTCATGGTGCGTTGTTAAGGATTTAGCTCACTTCATCAGAACTGCTGAAGCTGACTGCCTCAGCACAGTCATCAACAATAACCTAACTGTACAAGGTCTGGAGTGAGGCCCTCTGCTTGGTAGTGGGATTTCTTATCTTGTTTTATTGTCGTGCTAGAACTAAAAGCCAAAGGCTCATGTGTGCTAAGCAAGTCCCACCACTGAGCCTCAGCCCAGATCTCTCTTTTTCCCTCCTTCCCTCCTTCCTTCCTCCCTCCCTCCTCCGAGACAGGGTCTGATGACCGCTAAGGCTGGCTTTGACTTGCTGTTACCCAAGCTGACTTCTTAAATCCTTCGGCTGAAGCTGCCCTTGCTGTGTATCCTTATTTCTTCTGTTAATTTTATTATTTATGTTTTCTTTGGATTTGCTTTGCTATTCTTTCCTTTTCCTCTATTTTTTTTAAATATTGGGGTTGAACCCAGGGCCTTACCTGAGGCTGGCCAACTGGTACTACTGTACTATAGCCTCGCTACTTTTGTTTAAACAGTCTAATGTACGGCTAGGCTGGCCTCACACTCGTACGCTCTGCCTTGGCATCGGTAGCCGTGATGACAGGCGCGCAGCCGTGCCTGGCCCCGCCTTCATACTGTTTCTGGGGCGCTGGGGACCCCTGCATGCTAAGCACCACTCGCCACTGAGCCCCATCTCCAACCTCCTTCCCTACCTTCTTAAGGTAAAGCCTTTGATGACTGGTTTTAAGCCCTTTCTTTTTGTGTTCCAGGGTAATTTCTACTGGACAGCCTCCTGACTCAGGCTCACGAGAAGATACTAGAAACAAAGCCCTCAAACCCTAAGCCCCGACCTGTGAGTGTCCTCGGCACCCATCTGCGGAGCACCCACTGACTCTCACGCTGCGAGGTCCTGGTTTCCTGCACTGTCTGTTAAGTACTTTACTGCGACTCTTTTCAAGTTCACTTATTCATTCTTGTTGTTTGTTTTTTCCAGACAAGGTTTCTCCGTGTGTCTCTGACTGTCTGTGTTGCAGAATTTCCCCTGTCCAATCACATTAGGACAGTGAAGGCCTGAGATTGGACAGGAAAAGGGAGGCGGAGCTAGGATTAGAGTGAGGTCTAGAGTTAGAGGAGAGGAACCAAGGCCAACGTGATGTTATCAAAAGGTTAGAATGTTTGGGTTAAAGCTATATCAATATTAATCAGCTCTGAAATTATTTATTGGCATCTTGTAAATTGTGATTTTATTGATATATAAATCTAACTGGCTAATGAGCTCTAAGTTTTGGTTTACTTGGTTACTGGAATGTGGGTCCGCCAACTACAGGGTTTATGGTGGAGAGGGAACACAGCTGGGATGTTGTAGGAGCTAGCTGGGAAAGGATAGCTTGCTGGCTAGAACACACTGAGCGGGACCCCGCCGGGACACGGTGTTGTGGCCAGGTGGGGCAGGAGAGATGGCGGGTTGATTTTTTTAAATATTTCCTGAAAGAGTACTGGAACTTGATTTGTAGACCAGGCGGGCCTCAAACTCTCTGAGATCCGCCTGCCTTTGCCCCAGAGTATGCCACCACTGCCTGGCTCAAATTTTCTACTGTGGTCAGAGTAAGACTTTAAGAGTGTGACGTCTAAAACGTATTGGCATTTGCTTTGTGGCCCAGCTTCTTGGCAGGCATACCACAGCCTCTGAGCATCTGAGAAGAAGCTGCATTCTGCCAGTGTAGGTGGGGCATATTCTCCAGCAACCACCTGTCTTACCTACAATCGGCGTCAGCACTTTTCTTTTCTGCTTGTGTGTGTGCATGTCTGTGCGGGAGGTGCCTGCTGAGGCCACAGGAGGCTATCGGATTCCCCGGAGGGGAAGCTGCAGGCTGTCGTGAGCTGCCTGACATGGGTGGAGGGGATTGAATCACAATCCCCTGCAAGAGTACGTGCTCGTAACTGCTGAGCCATCTCTGCAGCCCCCTTGAAGAGAATGTTCAGGGTGCATGTTCAGGTGCACGCGAGTATGCGTGGACCCGAGGTCAGCCTCGGGTACTGACCCTCAAGCACTGCCACTGTGCTCTACTGAGACAAGGCCTCTCCCGGGAACTGAAGGTATCAGAGGACAGGCCGGCCGGTCGGGACCAGCCTGTCTCTCTTCCACACTGCTGGGAGAAGAGGTGCATGCTAGCTATGCCCCACAGTTTACATGTGTTCCGGGGACCAAACTGAAGATTTTCTGTGGGCCCACGAGTACTTTACCGGCTGAGCCAGTTCCTTGGCCTCAGCTAGTTTGGGCAGTTCATTTGTTTGAAATAAGGTCTCACATAGTCCTGGCTGGCCTTGAATTTTCAATGTAGCTGAGGATGAACTTGGAATTCCTGTCCTTACGCTCTAAGGCCCAAGTGATGGGATCCTGGGCTTGGGCCGCCATGCCTAGCCAGTCTGCCTCCTGTCTCTGTGTAGCCGGCAGTCCTGGATCCTACCGAGTGTTCACATTTTACTGTTTTTAGATGGTGATCAGCATGGCACTAAGAAGAGGTTCAGAGTTTGTATTCCCCCTGAGTTCTCCCAGGGTCCCCACACTCTTCATATCTTTCTGCTGCCGGGAGGTTAGGGCCTTACCTCATAGAGAACCATGCAGCCCACTGAGTCCCTGTGCTCAAGGCCAGCCTCTCTCCAGTGCCTGCAGTCACCCTCTGCTCCCTGGGTTCATCTGAGGAAAGCCTACACTATCATTACTGAAAGGGAATGCAGGAAGGCCTTGTGAACGCATAATGATTATCTACACTGAATAAAGTTTACCCTTGTGTTATTTAAATGCTGATTTCTCCGCCCTCATATCTTGTTCAATCCTGACATGGTACTGTAATGCTTATACCAAGAATCTCCTGTCTCAGGTTTGTGGAAACAGTTCTTACCATTTATTCTCTGCCTTGTCAATAAATGCTGATCACCCAATGGCTAGGATAGGGCGGGACTTCTGCCAGCTAGAGGATGGGAGGAAGGGGAAGGGAGGAGGGAGATTTGGATCATTGAGGAGAATGGAGGATTTGGAGCCATAAAGAAGGGGTCTGGAGAGATCCTGAAAACACACCTGGAGCCCGTAGAGCCAGATCAATAATAATATACAAGCATTATGGGATGGGGCTGGGAGGGAGCTGGGTTAGCATAGGAGGTTAAGGTAGATCATTAACTGCTCAGCTATTGAGGTGTAGCTAACCCTGGTTTATCTGTGTGGTTATTGGGGACTAGCATAAGGTAATGAAATACAGCTGTAAGATTAATTCACTGTTTACATTTATATTAAAGCTAATTCTTTAATGGCTTTATGTATTTTTTAAATTTTATGACTTTAGCCACATATTACCGAGGTGGGTTGCTGTTGTTTTGGCTTTTGTTTTCTGAGATGGTTTTGCTGTACAACCCTGGCTGTCCTGGAGCTCGTGCAGACCAGTCTGGCCTTCAGCTCACAAAGACCTGACTGCCTCTGTCTCCCAAGCACTGGGTTTAAAAGTGTGCGCCACCACCGCCCGTCTTACTGAGTTTGAGCTGCAAAAATTTTTGTCTTCTAAGTATCTGGCAATATTTTAAATTTTTTCCTTAATAAATCAGTTAGCTAGTACTTATATAGAGTGCATGAAGCTACAGGCTCAGCCTCAGGTCTGGCAGATCACACGAGCTATGCCTGCAACCCCAGAATTGGTAGGTATAGGGAGGAAGATTAGAAATGCAAGATCTTCCTCAGCTACATAGTGAGTACAAAAGACTGTATCCAGAGAGAGAGAGAGAGAGAAAGAGAGAGAGAGAGAGAGAGAGAGAGAGATTGAGAGACATCTAACTGACCCTAACGACAGAAGACATCTGAGTCTCTAAAACATTAAGGGGGTCAGATTTTACATCTAAGACCTGAAAAGCATGAGCCCACGGGCCCCATCTATCCCTAACACCACAAACATCAGCAGACACCAGACCTCACCAGCCAAGGGAGAGCCCAGCAAACCCTCCCACCCTCTCCTTCGCAAGCGCCTGGCTGGCCCAGACACTTACTTATTCAGATCCACCTCGTACGTCTGCATCCGAGGTTTATCTCCAGCCTTGTCCGGGTCCCATCGGTAAATGGCAAATTTTTTGATTTTGGGAGCTGCAGCAGCGGCTGTCTGTGCCCCTCGGCAGGCCTGAAACTTGAAAAAGTAAAAAAAAAAAAAAAAAAAAGGAAAGAGAAAAACATTAAAAACTGTAAGACACCTCCCCACTTAGCTGGTGTGATAACTGTTACCGGGCACAAACAGGCTGGTACCCAGCTTCCCTGGAAGGCCCAGCCACCAACACGGAACAGACATCAATCCCCCATGATATGCCAGCTATGGGTCCAGGGGCTAGTGACACACAGAGAGAACCTGCCCTTCCACAGAACTTATCTGTGGCGACCTACAGTGAGGTGGGACCTGCATGACAAGGTGCACGGAGGGACCCTGAGGAGGTGAAACCAGCGTCCTGAGAGAGGGCAGGGGTCGTGGGCTGCACCGACTGGGGTTTCACTGGAGCCCGATGAGCGAGTGTCAGCAGGCAGGGGGACCAGCAGGTGTGGGGGGTGCAGGGGAACTCGTGATCTAAGAGGCACGGTCCGACAGGATGCAGGAGGCTGACGGGAGTGAGTGAGGCCGGAACCACGCCGAGGCGGGTTCGTTTTGTCCTGAGAACCACGGAACACGGTGAAACTTCCGTTAAGACAGGGTCTCACACGTAGTCCAGGCTGGACTGAAACTTTCCAATCTTCCCACCTCGGTCTTCTAAATGCTGAGATTATAGGTGTGTGTCACACGACCGGCCTATACAACTTTTAACCAAGGTGGTGACAACATTGTGCTGTGTATGTACCTGAGATAATGACTCTTAAAAGGGAGACTTCTTACACGAGATCTGAAGAAGCCAGTCAGAAAGCTGCTCTGGCTTTTAAAACAAGAAGCTGCGGCCAGTGAGGTGGCTCAGAGGGTCAAGTGCTGGCTATGGCGGCCTAAAAACCTGAGTTCCATCCCCAGAAGCAGGTAAGATGGACAGTCTGACGAGCCACACAGTGGCACGGGCCGCTCCCCTCATCGAACAAACAATAGAAAATAATAAAAAAAACCCAACACGACAGCTGGGGTGGTGGCGTATTCCTCTAATCCCAGCACTCGGGAGACAGAGGCAGGCGGATCTCTGAGTTTAAGGCCAGCCTAGTCTACAGAGCAAGTTCCAGGGCAGCCAGGGCTACACAGAAAGACCCTGTCTCAAAAAAAAAAAAACCAAAACAAAACAAAACCAAAAACCCAACGTGGTAACATTTTCAAGCTGGCACAGATCTGGGGATGGTGGTACAGGACTACAATCCCAACATTTGGGAGGTGAGGGCAGGATTATGCAGTTGAGGCCAGAGGAGGCAGAGACCAGGCTTTTAAAAAGAAAGCACCTCACCCAAACCCAGCAAAAACTCATACTGAAAAAAAATCTGCTGAAGAATGTCTGAACACCAACTGGGGAACCAATTCTGCTCTGTTCAGCTGCATCTCAGCAAAAGGAAGTCTCTCCCATGTGAGTCAGACAGCCGGGGTTGATGACCCTGAACGCCCCCCCCCCCATCCTCCTGCCTCCGCAGCCCCACGCTGGGTCAGCAGGGATAGACAATGCCTGGTTTATGTGGGTGCTGGAGATGATAGACAGGCATCCTGCGTCCTCTTCTGGACCCTCCAGGTAATTTCAGACCACATGCATCTGTATTAGCATTGAGATTCTTCCCAGATGGAAACATCCCGCAGAGCTACTGTGTAGCATCGTGCACACTGAAGTCAGATGCAGAACAGTGGCTCACGGGAGCTTCAGTGCTGCCCACTCCCTCACGACCAGGCCTCCATCCTCACTCCACAGCACCCAGCACCTGCCATCTGCCTGTGATGCTCAATGTTACCAGCTCAGCGCTAATAAACTGCCTAATTAATGCAGGGCCAGCCTTTTCTGTTTTTTACTGATGCTGGCCCAAGCTCATGAAGCCGAGAATCCTAGAGGTCAGGTCTTCCTGCATTTACCTCCCAAGTCATAGGGATTCCAGGTGGGCATCGCCATGCCTGGCTTCGGTTATTTGTTTGCTTTTGAGACAACATCTTACTATGCAGCTTAGGCTGGTCTTGAACATGTGGCAAGCCTCTTATTTCTGCTCCTGAGTGCTGAGACAATACTATACACCCAGTTATGGCCCCACAGTATGGAAGACTAATTCAGCAGTACCCTCTGAGGGCAGTAAGAGCTCAACACCCTCACCTGACTCCTCGGCCTGATGAAATGACAGGTTACCTGCAAAGGAGCTTCACCATTTTTCTATTTGAATATTTGTCCTACAAAGACATCAATCAGGCATACTTTTCAAAAGGGACTAGGGTCAGATTGAAATTGACTGAGGATATTTATTTACTTTGAGATGAGGCTTTACATAACTCAGGCTGGCCTCAAAAGTACTATGTGGCCAAGAATTACCGTAAACAACCAATCCTGCATGCACCTTCCAAGTGTGCCACCATCCATGGCTAGGGATTGGCTAGTCTTGTTGTTTCCAGGTAGGGTCTTATATATAGCCCTGGCTATCCTGGAATTTGCTAGTAGACCAGGCTGGCTTCAAATGTACAGAAGTCTGGCTACCTAGCCTGCTGAGTGCTGGAATTAAAGGTGTGTACCACCACACCAGTCTGTTTTATTTCTATTCATGTGCATGCAGTATGTGTGTCTGAGTATATGCCACGTGTGCAGGTGCCTAAGGCGGCCAAAACTGGAATTACAGCTGGCTGTGAGTGACAGGACGTTTTATTTCCTCTCTCCTAATGTGTGTGCCTAAATCTGTATTACAACTTTTTTTAAAGCAAAAACTTATTTATTTGGATTGCGTGCATGATGTCAGAGGTGAGGATGTGCTCATGTGGAGGGCATTGGAACACTCCGAAGTAGGTTCCCTCCTTCTACCTTCATGTGGGTTCTGGGGACAGGGCTCTGGCCATCAGGCCTTTTCACCCACTGAGCCATCTCCTTGGCTCTCAGGGCTTTTCCTAATAAACCTTTGCTTTTAAAAGACTGTGCAGACAGGGAGATGGGACAAGGGGTGAGACTTCATTCTCTCTCTCTCCCTCCCTGTGCAACTTACACGCCAAGTTCCCCAGGGGAGTGGAGGCTGTGAACACATCTGCACCTCATCTATGACTCTATTGAGTGTGCCACGTGGGAAGGACATTTCTAGACAATCCTGGAGGAGACGCACTTCCTCTAGCTTCCTCAGGGGTGGGCCTGAAGCTAGACAGATGACACAGCCACCAAGAGGGGAGGTAGGCGGAGGCAGGAAGGCAAAGGCAGCATGAAGTCAAACCCACACAGACTCAAGGCTTGTATCCGAAGTGTGTTAGTAGGCTTGTTACCTCTGAGCTACGTATTCTTTAGAGACTCTCTTAACCAGTCTGATCCCACTTCCCCCTTTGCAGAGGGGAGGGTGGTACCGATACCTTCTTCCCAAGGAGGAAGGCGACCTGCCGGCACAGCTCAGGAAATGATCTGTGCTTTGCAACACCGGCGGTGTTTCAGGCCTTGTACTGCTGTGAGTGCAGACGGGCATTCCAGGCATCTGCCCTCCTGGAGTTCACAGTCCAGATGAAGAAATAAGGCGGTGCTACTGACAGCTAACCTCTCACAGCTAAACACCCACAGGCAGAACTGCAGTCCGGGGGAGCACATCACAGGAGACGCAGAGCCAGAACCCACCAGGGGAGCACATCACAGAAGATGCAGAGCCAGAACCCACAGAAAGCTCAGGATGGCCTCTTTGAGCACAAATATAGCTTCCCACTGGGAGGAGGCCTCTCTCACTCTTACTGCCCTAGGAAGGTGGGCAAAGGCCTCTCCTGAAATCCTAACACCGACCTTTGAAACCAGCCTCTTCTACAGTTCATTCTAGAAAGCCCCACTCCTTACAGTGGGGCTTACAACTTAACTGCTGCCTCAGCTATGTGGAAAGAGGCTGATGATAAACAAGGTCGCCGAGACACATTAACTGGACAACTCATCAAGAGACTCCTCCCTCAAGAAAACTGTCACGCCCCCTTTGTGCAGCCACTGATTGCTTATGGCTCTTAAATTAAGGGTGGGGCCTTGTGAAATTTCTCCCACTGGAGTTGGCATGAACTGGTGTTGTGATTATTCATCCGACCCCATGTTCTCAGCCCTAAACACATTACGCATAAGGAACACTAAGTGGACTTAGGAGATTGTGTATGTATGTATTTAGCAATGATAATTAAAGAACTCCTGAGTATGAAAGGGAGGGGTAGCATGGGAGGAGAGAGGGGGTGGAAATTATTTAAATACCATACTCATGCATGAAATTCCCAACAACAAAAACAGAATCATTAACTGAATACTTGGGACATCCGCCTGTGGCTCTGGTAGCCATTGTCTTTGTTGAGACAGGGTCCCAAGTAGCCCAGGTTGGCCTTGGACTCCATATGGGGCTGAGGATGTCCTTAAAACTCCAGATCTTGCTGCCTCAGCCTCCTGAGTCCTGGTATGACAGGTGTGCATGTAAAGAGATGCATAGGTGTATGTGTGTGGGGGTGGCCCACACCTTTAATCTCAGCACCTGGGAGGCTGAAGCAGGAGAATCTCTGAGTTCCAAGCCAGCCAGGGTTGTATAAAGACACTGTCCAAAAAGCCAAAACCTAACCAAAACAATAAAACTATCATAGGGTAGAGATTTGTCTTAGCAGTTTAGATGGAGCAGAGTTCAGTTCCCTGCACTCACATGGCGACTGATAACCACTTATAACTCCACTTCCAGGAAATACAGTTCCCTCTTCTCCATTGGCACATGGCGTCTATACATAAAAGCACGCGCGCACGCGCACGCACACACACACACACACTCTTAAAAAAAGCAACAACCCCCCCCCAAAAAAAACAAAATTCACAACAAAACCTGCCCTGATCTACAGTTTTAAAAAATGGGTGCTGATGGAGAGGCTCAGTTTTTAAATCTCCAAGAAGGTGTCTGGGAGTTCCTATTGTTCATCTGCAAAGGATTGTCCAGGAGCCCGGAGGAGGACTGAATGGTATTTGTAAATCTTTAAGGACAGGCAGTTACTCTCGCCTTTCTAAATGCTTCCAGTGTGTACAGCTCCCGAGGATATAGGGCGTGTGGGGAGACCTATGACAGGGCTACTACAGTAGTATTAACAAAAGCAGCTCCAGGCTCTGCCTGTCACCCCATGCCAACGGTATGAGGTCAGAGCCGCTACACACCCTTGAAGAAACATGCTGCAGGGAACCGGGTCTAGCCTGTAGATTTCTACAGTCCGCATCTTTCACGGGTTGGGTCGTTTTCTTCCATGTCTCCCTTCCCCTGCGGGTCAAGTGCATTGCCCTCCAGAGTTCACTGGTCTCCGACATTACCGATCCAGTCCAGCCTAACCTGGAGGTGTGACCTGGCCTCCCCGGTCCCATCCCAGACAACCCGCAGGTCTCCCTTTCACACAAGGCTGGTCAAGTGCAAATATCAGGATTTGATTCTGGGGTTCCAACAACAGGTCACTCATCAGGTGACCTTGACCAGTTCGCTTGTCCTCCCTAACCTCTGTCTTTCCGTTATCTTTTCCAACCTCCTGCAGGCCGAGACTCTCCAGCTATGGAGAAGCGCGGGATGGCTGTCTGACAGGATGCTCAGGAGCAGGGTGCAGGTAAGTCCTCCCCTGAGGCCTGGAGCCGGGCTCCTTCCGCCTCTCCGCCGCCTCTCTACCCAGGCAGCCTCGGTGACGGGCACGGCTCCCCACTGAACCACGGCTCCGGGGCTCACCTGCAGGCCGACTCTGCCGAGAGCGGTAGCCGGGAAGCCGCGCTTCAAGGAGACACCGACCGCCGCCGCCATTTTGGCTCCTGACGTCAGCCCCACCCCTACCCTCCGGCATCCCGTCGAACACCGCGGTGGGAAGCCGGTCTCTCACCCTGCGGTCCGCTAGCCGCCTAAGTGCCAACGAGTGGAAGACCGCTTCCGGTTTCCCCGAGCAAACGGACAGGAAGTGCGCATGTGCAGTAGTGGCCCGTAGGGCGCATGCCCACTGGACTTTCTATGTTCCTAAGGTGACCTCTGGAGTCTGAGGGGCGGGAGAGAGGGAGGGTAGCGTGGAGGGGCGGGGCAAAGGGCAGGAGGGGCAGTTTTTGGTTTTTCGAGACAGGGTTTCCCTGTGTAGCCCTGGCTGTCCTGGAACTCACTTTGTAGACCAGGCTGGCCTCGAACTCAGAAATCCTCCTGCCTCTGCCTCCCAAGTGCTGGGATTAAAGGCGTGCGTCACCACCGCCCGGCCGGTGGCTGTGATTTTAACCCCTCTCTACTTGTAGTGGTGTCTGTCAATCACCTGTGACTCTTGTCTGATCAGTTTTGTGCCAAGTCTAGCGAACCCTACCTGAGTGGGGACAGTTGTCGAGTGACTGAGGCGATCACAAAGATGAATGACAAAGGTGTTGCTCATCCATTTATTCACAAATATGTACATAAATTGCATGCCTCGAATCCCAGCAATTGGCATATGGTAACCGTAGGAGAATCAAGCTCATCTTCGGCTACTTAATAAGGTCGAGGCCATCTGGGATACTTGAGACCTTGGCTCAAACACACACAAAACCAAAACCAAAGCAATCAGAAAGTGCACCTACTGTGTGGCTGGCGCCAGGCTCTGGGATGCTGTGGTAACTGAGCCAGCCGCTCACCTAATTCCTCTCTCACCGGGAGGAAGATGACGATAGAGAAGACTTAGTCTGTCCACCAAGGACACGGAGACTGTCCACTGTCTCAGACTCCAGATCTTCCTATAGGTAAAGAACTGCGGAGAGCTGGGATTACGGCTGTGTGCCACCATGCCTGTGCTGGACAAGCATCCTACCAACCGACCTGCGTCCTCAGATTTTTGTCAGTTTCCTTAGTCACCTGAGCTGCTTTTTTCTGGGACTTTTAATGGGTTCTCGCAGAGCCCCCCCCTGACTGGGGATGTGACCACCTTGGTTGGGCAGGTGTGATCTTGGTATACCAAGTCACTTGACCTTTTGAGGCACCCAGTGACTTTCCTGGTTCTCATTACCAGAGGAATGGTTTTATTTCTTTCCGCTTCCCTTTGGCACCGTTTCTAGTCTTGAGTTTCCTCACTCTGGCTCATTTAGAAGCCACTGGAGAAGTTACCATGACAGGAGGAATGGCTCATGGAGTCAAGCTTCTGAGAACTCACCATGAATCTGGCTTCTCGGCCAGGTGGCCTCATTAAAGGGGTGTGGGGAGGCCTGAACCCCCTCATGGTTACCTTGATTGTTCCCCTCGAGGCCATGTGACCTTTGACAAGTCCTTCTCCACTTCTGACTTAGAGTGTCCTTGCGGGACTCAGTAAGGGTTGCGGCAGCTGATTTAAGATTTTATGATTGGTATGGCTGTCTTGTGCAGCAGATGGCAAGGTTGTCCTGGCTCCTTAGGGGGCTGGGCTCAGCACTGGATAGGTTCTTCTAGTCTACCCAAGGGATCATTGGGGCCACCCAAGGGACCATCAGGGCCACCCAAGGGACCATCGGGGCCACCCAAGTAGGCCAAGGTTGTAGGAAGACTGTCATTTCCTTTGTAACTCCTCCAGGGTGTCAACAGGCAATATTTCTAGAGAACCAGCCTCCTTAGTCATTTGTAGCCACCGTGTCAAAGACAGACGCCACCCCTACAGGAATGGTCGCCCTTTAACTTTGTCCAGGTCACCTTGGAAAAAGCATTTTGGCAGCCAGCAAAAGTGAGACCTTGATTTATGGAGAGGTTCTTGGTGCCAGTGTGCCCACACACCCTGCAGTCACATCATTCCTGAGCTTCATGGGGATTTGGGGAGCTTAATGTTATGGAAGGATAATAAATTCCTGGGCGGTGCTACCTCCGCCCTGAGCTCTTGGGGTGCCAGAAAGGCACCGATGCCATAGGACTTAAAGGTCTCCGTGGCCTCTTCCTGACTTAAGTTGCCAAGGTGTCCTTGCCATAAGACCGCAGGGTTTGGGGCTGGTTGGCTGGTTGGTTGCCATCCATGGAGAGCGTGATATATTGCTTTCATCAGACACGCTGCTGGGTGCCTTGTGTTTATGCAGAACCTCACCTCATCGCCTGCAAATGTGTTTACAACAACAGTCTCCTCTGCTCCTCCCAACAACAACCCTGACGGGATGGAATAACTGTCCCCATTTGCAGACAGGCTTTGAGTACTGGGAAATCTGGGTAACCTAGGGTGGGAATTCTGCTTGAGGGGCTCTTTCTACCCCCAGGGCTAGACATTGAGTCCAGGAACAAAGACGAATATCAAACTGGCCTCCCCAGCTTAGGATTGCATCAGAAGCACTGAGGAGGATTGTTAGTTATAGCTCAGCCTCAACTGTATAGTGAGAACTCGTCCCACAACCCTCCAAAGAGAAAAGGGGGGCCAAGAGGTGGTATTGGAAGCATACTTTTAATCCCAGTACTTGGGGGGCAGAGGCAGGTGGGTCTCAGATTTAAGGCTAGCCTGGTCTATAGAGTGAGTTCCAGGACAGCTAGGGCTATACAGAGAAACTCAGTCTTGAAAAACCCCAAAAAGGGGGGGAGGCTGGAGAGATGGCTCAGTGGTTAAGAGCACTGACTGCTCTTCTGAAGGTCCTGAGTTCAAATCCCAGCAGCCACATGGTGGCTCACAACCATCCGTAATGAGATCTGACGCCCTTTTCTGGGGTGTCTGAAGACAGCTACAGTGTACTTACATATAATGATAAATAAATCTTGGGACCAGAGCGAGCAGAGGTCCTGAGTTCAATTCCCAGCAACCACATGATAGCTCACAACCATCTGTACAGCTACAGTGTACTTATATTCATAAAATAAATAAATAAATCTTTAAAAAAATAGAAAAAGCAAAAAAGGGGGGCGGATCCCAGATCTCTCTCTGTGCCTGTTCTCTCTCTCTCTCTTTCCCCCTCCCTTCTTCTCTCCCCGCCTCTTTCTCGCTAGGGTTCTACTTCTCCTTGGAAGTAGACCAGGTTCGTCCCACCAGTGGCCTGAGATGTCCACATTTCCATCCCTACCGCCACTGTCCATCGATGTCTGCGCTAGGAAACTGGCGTGATCCCTCGTCCCATTTCCAGCACTCACCCACTGCCACTTGAACCTCCAGGCCCCGGTGACCCCTCCAGTTACATCTGTTCACCTCTGTTTCTCTGCACAGTTCCATAGCTTGGACCTGGAATGCCCTTTCCTCCTTTACCTATTTATCTATTGACAAGGTCTCTTCATGTAGCCCAGGCTGGCCCAGAATTCTTAAGCCTCCCAAGTGCTGGCATTACAGGTGTGGGCCACCTGCCTGCTCTTTTCCCCTTTACAGCTATTTGCAAAAATTCAGACCCAACTTTTTGCTTCTGTAAAAAATAACTACTTGACCACTCTCAACAAAATCCTCTACTCGGGACATCTGTACAACTTAGACTTGGTTTGAGGATGTCCCACTTTGGTGTCTTTATGCCCAACTGGGGACATTTCAAAGGCCTGGCCTCCTCACTGAACTTATTGTTGTCTGCAAATCTGTCTTGAATTCGTTCTCTCTGTTTGGTTTTGTTGGGGGTGGAGTGAGGTGGGGTGGGGTGGGGGATGGGTTCTGGCTGTATAAGCTGGCCTTAAACTTGTGATCCTCCTGCCTCAGTTACTTAGCAGGAGGTCATATAATCTGCTGTGGATTGTCTTTGGCTTCTGAGTTCCTTATAAATGATGTTGATGGCAGGCAGCTCCTAGGCCCAGGTGAGGCTCTGTCTCTTGTTCATGGTCACATCCAGAGCCGGCTCAGTGGCCTGCGGCACGGCAGGCGGCTGAGAAATCCTCAGCGAGCGAACAAATTCATCTTCATTGCCAAAGTGCCTGGTGTAGGATGCGGCGCGCAGACACACACACACACTCACACACACACACACACACTCACGAGTGTGTCAAGGGGGTTGGCTGGATGAAGGGATGAGGAGTAAGAAAGGTGAGCCAGTTCCTTGTAGCAGGGAGAGGAGAGACTCAGGGTGTTAAGGAGCTGTGTAGACTCAGCCACCGTGGTGACTAGGGTGAGGGCCAAGGCAGAGAGTATTTTTAAAAGTTCATACTGAATGGGGCTGGAGAGACAACTTAGCAGTTAGGAGCACTTGCTGTTTTATTTGTTTGTTTGTTTTGTTTTTCTCCCCTGAGGACCTGAGTTCAGTTTCCAGCACTTACCCAGTGGCTCACAACCATCTAAATTTCAAGTCTAGGGGTCTGATTGATGCCTTCTTCTGATCTCCAAGGAAACCAGGCATGCATGTAGTGCACATACATGCACAACATTCACACGCAGAAAAATCAAGTAAATAAATCTAGAAAATTTTCTTTAAAAGATCATGATAAGGGCTGGAGAGATGGCTCAGCGGTTAAGAGCACTGACTGCTCTTCCAGAGGTCCTGAGTTCAATTCCCAGTCACCACATGGTGGCTCACAACCACCTCTAATGACATTCAATGCCCCCTTCTGGTGTGTCTGAAGGGAGTGACAGTGTACTCACATAAAATAAATAAATAAATCTTTAAAAAATCATCATAAATAAAATAGGGATGTTTTAAGTAGAGACACCATTCTCTACCACTACTGGGAGCTGAGCGCAGGCATGTGTGCCTGGCCGGTGGTCTACCAGTAAAACCACATCCCCAAGCCTGGCCCTCGACTCCTTTGCATCTTAGCCCCATCAGCCCTTGTTGGCTTCACCGTTGTCAGCATGAGAGACTTTCATGGTATATCAGTTCACTGGGTGCCTCTTCAGGAAACAGAATAGAAGGAAAGACAGGGCCCGGGTGGTCACGGATGGAGAAAAAGCAAGACAAGTCGGTGTGATCCACCAACCAGCATCCAAACCTCCACTGACTCAGTGTATCTCTCCATGAAGCAGGGTACCCTCGGATAGGCTGGGCCTGAGTCCTCTCAGCCCTGGAGCCTCCCCTCTGGCTACTGCAGAAGGAGCCCCTTCGGTGCCTCAATCATCCCAGCAGGGCTGTGGCTTCTGAGTTTGGCAAGAGGCTGACTTCTCCAGGAACATCTCCTCTCTCTGGCTGGGGTATTTTACTTCTAGGGTACCCTCGTTCCATATCATGAGGCTCAAGAGAGACTCCCAGGTGGAAGCTGGCAATTCCAGAATCAGTTGGCACAGTTGGCAAAGCAAATGTCAACCTCCCCCTTTCCTGTCCCCCTCCCTTCTCTATTTTGCCTGGTTCTCATAGAAGCCCTTTCCCGTCTCTTAGGTCATTGAATGACATCCTCTGACACTTGGAGGCTTTGCTGGAGGTTGGGGTGTAAGCAGCCCTTTGGCTACATTTGTGCATAATCGTTACAGCAAACCCACCAGGTGGGAATTATAGGTCTTCATTTGTTGTTGAGGCCACCGAGGGTCAAGTACTTAACCCAGGTCACACCAACTGGATGGGCTGTGGCCTCTGTGTCTAAGAAAAGTGCTGGCTGCATTCCTCGACTCCACCTCCAGGGGGCACCCCCGACTCGCAGCGCTGCCCAGCCCTCTCTAACAGCTGTTGCCAATTTGCCCTTAGGGGGAAAAAAAAGGCTTATCTAAACCCCTTTCTTTCATCCTGTACAAACCCCACCGTATAATTAGACATCTCAAAATATGCTCTCTAAGTGGGAGTGAGGCCACGGGCTTCTCGCGTTTCACGAGCAGTCTCTACTCGGAGAGTCACGAGTCACCCCTGCTCCAGCTGGGCCCGCGCCGGGGCTCACACAGCTTAGGTCAGCTCAGCTGCTGGGACTTAGCTAGTGGCCCGGGGCCTTCTAGGGGACTGTGACCCACCCAGCGTCTCCAGCATTCTCTCAGATTAGCAGTTGTGATCTTCCAGGTAAGCACGGACATTCTTTCACACCGCGGACACTGCGTCGCGCGACATCTGCCGCCTTCCATTTGAGCCTGAATTTTCGAAAGTTTTAAAAATCAGAGTCCTGCAAGTGAAATGTGTAGACAGAGACCCTGGTAAATAAACATTCGGTTCCCGGTGGCTGGAAGCCAGAAGCAAAACACATCAGTGAGGTGCAGAACGGCGAAGGCAGGGCTGCCTTTGTGCGGGCGCTTATGAGTGTAGGTTTGAAGTGCAAGCTGTTCTGTCAACCGTGGACTCTGTGACCTTGAGTCAGTGACTAAACTTCTCTGTGCACTAGTCAAATGAGTGGAGATAATCAGTCCCCTACCAAGGCGGAGGATAATCCCCCTCGGAGTTCTCCATTTGAAGTTCCTGTGGGAAACTCAGCTGAAGTGGGGGGAAGGAGAGCCACAGGTCCTTAGGAGAGAAGGATTACGCTAGGTAGACTTGAATGGAAAGAATCTGCCACAGAATTGAGCCAGTTTTAACAATCATTAAAGAGTACACATGGCAGGCTGTGGTGGCGCACACCTTTAATCCCCCCGGCCCCTGGGAGGCAGAGACCGGTGGATCTCTGAGTTTAAGACTAGCCTAGTCCACAGAGTGAGTTCCAGGACAGCCAGGGCTACACAGAGAAACACTGGACAGGAAAACACCGTCTCTCACCCCACCCTCAAAAAGAAGGTACAAATGGCAGGCTGGGGGTATGATAATGTGTCTGCTGCGCGGTTCAGATCCCCAACAGCCAGGCCTGGCTGTGTCACCTGTAACCCCAGCACGGGGTGGGGGTGGGGGGGATGGGGATGGGGTAGGGGTAGGGGTAGGGGGGACCTTGAGGATTTGCTGGGCAGCCAATCTAGCAGCAGCAGGTGTCGCAGACCAGCCCGATAGTATATTTAGCAATTCAAGGAGGGGATGTAGGGGGTCAGCCACGATGTAAAGCCGCAAACACTCATACACACCTGGTGGATGAAACAAGCGCCAGAGATCCAAACATTTCACACACACACACACACACACACACACACACACGGCAGGTGGAGAAAAGCTCCAACAACTTTATTTTTCTCCCATAGCACATATATATGTGTGTGTGTGTGGATATATCAGTAAGTACACTGTAGCGTCCAGAGGAGGGCGCCAGATCCTGTTACAGAGTGTTGTGAGCCACCACGTGGTTGCTGGGATTTGAACTCAGGACCTCTGGAAGAGCAGTCAGTGCTCTTAACCACTGAGCCATCTCACCAGCCCCATTCTATTTTTCTTTAAGTGAATGATTACACTGAGTATATGTTTAAAAAAAAGCCTCCAATACTAATCAAATAGTTTACATATTATGGGTTAAAAAAAAAGTTATTCCCAAGAACCCATACTCATTTGTAACTAAGCAACTTGTGATAGACTTAACAAAATATAAGCAAGCAAAGTAATTTTCTCAGCCAGTTTCTCATACTGGCAGCTTGCGATGTGCAGTTACAAAAAAAGATTTGATTATTTTTATTTATCTTAAAGAGTAATCTCATAAAAATATTTTTTAAAAAAATCACAAATCTAAACTTTATGTAAAAAAGGATCAGCCATTTCTACCTTAAATCCTCAGGGTGTACACCTACTCCTTAACAATATTAAGTCATATCAGGAAGTAGAGAACAAAAAATGGGTACAAGAAGTTAATTATCACTTTGACCGCCAGCCCAGCTTTAGCAAGAGAGGCGGGTCAGTTAGTTCTGATGGGGCCACCACTGTTCTTGTTCACTGACCTCAAAAAATCCCTTGCTCAATGAGCAAAAGTTTTTTTTTTCTGAATTTTAAATAGTTCCCCAAGAGTTTCTATATCAAAGCTGCTAAAAAAAAAAATAAATCTTAACCTAGCTTTTCTAACAATCTGCGTCTCCAAATTCCTCCTGAGGATGGTGGTCATTGCTAAGACCACCATCTTACATCTCTAAGTTCTTTCCAAGGGTGGAGGTTGAATCATTATTCTGCTCCAGCAGCAATGTTTAAAAAAGATCAATCACCATTATTGTGTCAATAACACTGCCCAGTGAGGGGCCAGAAGCCCTTTAGAGTTTTCGTATGACTCATAGGTTAGCAGGGTCTCCAGGGCGATAAGCAGAACAATACTCCACAACACCACGAGCCTGGGGTTGGGAAGGTGACAAGCAGGCATGAAGTCTCGGGTTCAGTTCTCAGCATTGCATAAGCTCGACACGGTAGTCCATAACTGTGATGTCAGTTCTTAGATGGTGGAAGCAGAAGGATCCGAAGTTCAAGATCATTTTTGGTTGCATAGGGAGCTTAAGGCTGTCCTGGGCTAGAGATTCTATCTCAGAAGCAAAATGTACACACACACACACACACACACACACACACACATATATATTTGAGAGAGAGAGAGAGAGTGAGAAAGAAAGCTGAGCAGTAGTGGTGCACACCTTTGTTTGTTTTTGTTTTGTTTTTTTTTGTTTGTTTTTTGAGACAGGGTTTCTCTGTGTAGCCTGGCTGTCCTGGAACTCACTTTGTAGACCAGGCTGGCCTCGAACTCAGAAATCCGCCTGCCTCTTAGTGGTGCACACCTTTAAGGTTGCTATGATAAACTCTTTTTTTTTTTTTCAAGACAGGGTTTCTCTGTGTAGCCCTGGCTGTCCTGGAACTCACTCTGTAGATGAGGCTGGCCTCGAACTCAGAGATCCTCCTGCCTATGCCTCCCAAGTGCTGGGGTTAAAGGCGTGCACCACCACTGCCCGGGTATGATCAACTTATTCCGCTTACGTCCTGCTCTTATCCCCCTCCTCACTTCCCCCCATTTGGAAACCCCCCTACTCCGGAGCTATAAAAGTCTTGTCTTCCTCACATCCAATGCTGACCTCTTGGACCTCACCTTATTGGGAGGCATCCTGTGTGCACAAATGAAAAAGCTTGCTTTAATTAACTGTTGTTCCAGTTACTTTGGTGAGGATGATTTGGGTTGGTGGTCGGCCTTTCTCCTTGAATCGTCAGGGATAACATCAGAAAGGAAGACACAGACTCATCTTCCCTTTCCTGTTGGCATCTGAACAGACGCTTCACTGAGATGTAGTTTGTGAGCACCCACCAATACCTGTAATGGCCACATAGAAGACAGAAAGGCACAGGCTTCCTTCCGGAGCAGTAGCCTGGGGGGGGGGAAGGGATCTTAGCCTGTGAACCTGAGGCTGTCAGGGGGATCACTTGGGTCATGGCTGTAATAAAGATGGCTGGAGAGATGGCTCAGCAGTTAAGAGCACGGGCTGCTCTTCCAGAGGAGTTGGGTTAAATTCCCAGCACCCACATGGCAGCTCGCAACTGTCTGTAACTTCAGGTTTAGGGGATCCAATGCTCCGGTCTTGTTTCTGCAGGTTTTGCATGCATGTGGTACATAGACATACATGCAGGCAAAGCGCCTGTTGTGAAGCTCTTAGTGATGAAGAAGAAAGAGGAGGAGGAGCAGGAGGAGGAGGGGGAAGAAAAACAAGACTGAGACTAAGAACTTCTTCCCTACAAGACAACCTTTAACATTCCAAGACAGAATCAAGTTCTATCCTCGATCTACACGGAGAAAGGGGGTAGAGATAAGGGGTCATGTGTTTTGCTTTCCACAAGATGGGGGGTGGGGTCATCCTGATATAGCAAAGCCCTTTTTCTGGAAGGAAAAGGACTGATGTTCACTTTGCATTTTTACTTTCTGTGTTACAGAAATCAACTTTGATGAACTACGGCATTCAGATGACTGGATTCTAGGTTTCTGTTGTTGTTTTTGTCGTTTGAGACATGGTTTCTCTGTGTAACCCTGGATGTCCTGTAACTCTGTTGACCAGGCTGGTCTCAAGCTCACAGAGACTCTTCTGCCTCTGCCTCCTGTGTACTGGGATTAAAGGCAGATGCTACCAACTCCTGGCATCTCTAGGAATTTAATGAAAGCGCCCCTTTCCATAATTGGGGCTAAACCTGACAGAGAAGGTTCTAGAACTATGCCAGCCAATATGTGGACAGTTGTAGCTAGTGAGCAGTTAAGTCTTATGACTTTTGTTCATTGATGCATTTATTTTTTTTAATAGATGTATTTATTATTGTATGTAAGTACACTGTAGCTGTCTTCAGACACTCCAGAAGAGGGAGGAGTCAGATCTCATTACAGATGGTTGTGAGCCACCATGTGGCTGCTGGGATTTGAACTCAGGACCTTCGGAAGAGCAGTCAGTGAGTGCCCTTAACCGCTAAGCCATCTCTCCAGCCCGTGTCTTCACTTTCAATGCCCTGTTCCCCCAGTTCCTGGACCTGTTTCTCCTGGAGACACTAGGCTAACAACTCACTGGCTCCCAAATTCTTATCTCACTGTGTGCATCTGGGGAAACTCAGATTGATTACCTTACTGTGGATATTGGTCATAACCTTGGGTAGAGGCCATGTGACACACAGTCCTGAGTGTGTGTGTGTGTGTGTGTGTGTGTGTGTGTGTGTTGGGATGGGGGTGGTGCCAGGACCTTGAGATGAGTCTGATGAAGATCAAGACCTTAGGTTCCAAACAACAGGAGCTTCATGACCATGAGGGCCACACATGATCCGCATGGCTTGTGATCATGTCTCAGAAACCACAGATAATATCACCCAGAGCCACATGACTTCCCGTGGACGGCTTTTTATTGCTCTTTATTTTTACCCTTCCCCAAACACTTCTCCATTTCCATCTTGGCTTCTTCTCCAGGGAGTTGATACAGCCTGATTCCCGCCATCTTCCAGCCGTGCACGGCCCTTCGCAGAGCATTTCAAAATTAACATCGAAACAGGAACTGGTGTAGCCCAGAAGCATCAGGGCATCTGGGCCTAAGTTAAAAAAAACACACACACACATACACACACAGTGGAGGTGGGGAAGAGCAAGGAGTCCACGGGGTGGGGCGTCCACACTTGGGGGAGTCACACTGGGTGAGTAAGTGAGATGGGACAGGCAGTGTCTGAGTCCTGGAGTTCCAGAAATTTCTGAGACGACCAACATCACCGGGGAAAATTGTAGCACAATCTACAAAGACAAGCGGCCTCCATGTGGGAGGTACTCACTTCCTCCTACCGCAGATAAAAATAAAAGCAGTAAAGCCACTTTAACCGAACACCACACAGGACAAACCCCTACATCTCCAGATCAGCTTCCTCAGGGAGGTTATCTGTGTTTTCTACTCTGTAGAAAGGAGACAGGATTTGAGGCTTTGCCCTCAAGGGCAGCAACCACAGTCTCCAGAGATAGGGGATAACAGCTTTGGGGGCTCTGGGGCCTGACCTGGCATGGCTGTAGACCCAGCTGGATGGAAAAGAGGACACACCCCTAATTCTTGAAGGCAGTTGTGCTGAATGCTTATTGAATATACTGGGTAGTGTTTCCGAAGAGTCTACCACAGCAGGGTGAAGGGCGGCCATGTGGTTTGTCTGTTGGGGACAAGCGAGTCCCCAACTTATGTTACCAGAGTCCAAGTCTGTGCCCATTGTTCAGTAGCATACAACCCGTCAACTGCATAGCTGAGCAGATAATCCAAGATAACAATCTTGCTCCCCTAAGAATGTACATCTGTAACCCTTTCTTTGGCTATAGAATGGGACCGTTTAATCCTTCAAAGTAGAATGAATATTTCCTATCTTCTTGGCCTTAAAGGGCCTTGTTCATTTAAAAAAATATTTATTTTTATTTTTTAAATATCATTTATTTTACTTTACTCATATGTGTGCTTGAGTGTATGCATGTGAACCATGTATGTGCAGAAGCCCGTGCAGGTCAGAAGAGAGCACTGGACCCCTGGAACTAGAGTTATAGGCAGTTGTGAGCCTCCATCTGGGTACTGAGAACTGAATCCCCGTCCTCTGCAAGAGCAGCAAGTGCTCTTAACCACTGGGCCATCTCTCCTGACCCTGACAAATTTATTTATGTGTATGGGTTTGTGTACATGTGTGCAGTGCCCTGAGGGGCCAGAAAAGGGTATTAGAGCCTCTTGATCTGGAGTTACAGTCTGATGGGTGTTAGGAACTGAACTCGGGTCCTCTTCAAGAGCAGGAAGCGGGTTTTTTTAGTTGCTGAGCCATCTCTACAGCTCCAGGGGGCCTTTCTATTTGAAGCAGAGGGGATAAATTTGCCTGTATCTGGATGGAAGGCCTTTGGAAGGCATGCTGGGAAATTCTGCCTCTGGAGCAGTAGCTATCTGGGGAGTAATTACTGAGGCTGGACCATGGCCAGCATCCAAGAGGAGGGATAGGCTGCTTCTCAGACTCTCGAGAGGCCTGAATCTGGCTGGTGGCAAAAAAAAGAAAAAACCAAACAAGCAAACAAACAAAAAAAACTGTGTAGTTGTTGGAGGGGCAATGTCTGGAATAGGAAGGTCAGAGTTCAGAATAGGAAGACCAATGGGAAGAGAGGCCTAGGGGCTGGCCAGAGAATTGAGGGCCAGGTGGGAGAACAGAAATAGCGTTGACAGACAGGAGCATCTTCATATAGTGAACTTTGGACCATGGATAATAGTCTGAGACAGCCCCCTCCCCCAAATTTGGGCAGGCTGCATCCACAGAAAGTGAAGAACTCTCCTCTGCTAAGACCTCTTTCTGGAAGATTCTAGGCTGAACGATTGGACCCTCAGGGAGTCGGGACGCAGTGTGTACGGGAGGGAAGCTGTAAGGAATGAATGGGTACAGAGAGCCACCAGGAGGCCCCGAGGACGGCGAGTCTGAAGTGATGGAACCACCCAAGGTACACCAGGACCCTGGCCCCGGTCCTCGCTCGTGGTCTACCTTGAATGTTGGATGGGTGCTGGGAGAGCCAGTGACCCCAGAGCTTCCCTTCTCTCTCCCCTCATTCTGATCTGGAGTAGAGGCTGAGGATTCCTGGGGGACAGTCTGACCCTGTGATTTGTTGAAGCCCGCTTTTCCCTGCCCGGGCTCTGCACACTGACCACATGTGCCGCTAGTTTTAGGTGGGGGGATAGTTGGGCTTACTTGGGGTGTCTTCAGTGAACACTGAGGTCCTTCTCCAGGGGACTGCAAGGCACATATATCCCCCCAATCCCACCCGCTTCTTGTAGGGGAAGGATTTGGGGGCACAGGAAGGACCCGGAGACCACAGGGGAGGAGGAAAGGTCAGGGAACCATGGCAGTCAGGGCACCATGTGCCACCACTTGAAGGCGAAGGGCTTCCTGCGGACATTGGTGCCACAGTGAACCTCGCCCAGGAACTTGTGGTAGGCGGAGATGTCATCGATGAAAGTGCAGGCAAGGCCCAGGGGCTCCAGCAGGCCACGAACATGTGTCTCCAGACAGCACTCCTCCTCGACCTGGGGACCGAAAGGCTTGGGGATGCCCAGGTCCTTGTCCAGCACGATCATGTTCACCTGGGAGGGGAGCAAGTGTTTAGGGAGCAGCCGCTGTTTGCGTGTGCGGGAGTCCAGGCCCTCGGAGCCCTGTTACAGTCCTATGTAGGACTTGTTATCAGGGATCCTCCTTTAGATGTGGGGAAACCCAGGCACGGATTTTGCGCTAAGCCTGGTTTGCGCTGTGATCTTTTTGCAAAGCACTCTCCTATCTGTCGTGGGCCGGGGGACACCCAGTAAGATAGCAAGGCTAAGAATGTCACCTCTAGCAGGGAATGGAGGATCTCAGAGAGGGCCAATGCCAGAGGTGAGGTCGCACAGCGACTCAGCTGGGTCCTTCTCGCGCTGGTTGCACCCTGGCATGAGGGGCTGGGGCTGGAGTAGCTCACCATGTTAGGGAAGAAGGCCCTGGCCTGGCGGTCTTCATCCATCTTGAAGAGAGCGGGCAGGTCAATGATGTCCTTCTCAGTCAGCGCCAGCTCCTTCTTAAGGATGTCACGGTTCCAGTCCAGACAGCGCTGGGGGAGGGCAAAAGAGGAAGTGTTGAGGTCGGGGACACATACTTGCTTAGCTGGTATCCCTGTTACCTCTCCAGCATCTTTCCATCAGGGAGGGATAAGAAGGGGAAAAATTCCATCCTTTTGTTTTTTGTTTTGTTTTTTGGGTTTTTTTTTTTGAGACAGAGTCTCTCTTTGTAGCCCTGGCTGTGCTGAAACTCTCTATATAGACCAGGCTGGCCTTGAACTCACAGAGATCCGAAGGTACTAGACCTAAAGGCATGCGCCACTATGTCTGGCTTAATGGACCGTTTTTCCAAAAACTGACTTGAGGCACAGCTACAAACGAACAGAAAACTCTAGACTCCTGCTAACGCTTGCTGGTCTAGCTACACCGCAAGCTGTTAGCCCAGCCACCCCTCTCAACTTAAACTTTACAGTAGAAAACTGCTAGCAGCTGAGCTTGCCAGTGAATGACCAGCAGATGTCACAGTCATGTTCCTGACAACTGTAAAAACTGTAAAAAACCCAGAGACTGAACTCAGCACAGTCCTCGCTGAAAAGTCACCCAGGTCCCAGGCGACCCTGGAGGATTCTGCTCTCTTGCTTACTCAGATAAAGAGGAAAGCCGGGAGGGGCAGGCCTTAGTGCTAAACGCTCCTCCGCTGTCAATCACTGGGCTTTGCAAAGTTGTGAGATAAACTGCCTGGTTTTTGATACTCTGCTTCTCCAGCGCTCTTACTACAGTGTGTGTGTGTGTGTGTGTGTGTGTGTGTGTGTGTGTGTGTGTGTGGTGGGCGGTGTATCTTTGTTTCTTACAGGGATCATAGGTCAGCCCCAGTGAGGCGTTGGCTCAGCTCCTGTGGGTCCTGCTTCTGAGAGTGGCTGGGTTGGACCAACTTCTCTGAGCTTCAGGTGAGAGCTAACTGGGGGAGTCCCTTGCCACTTCCTCCCACCTCAGTGACTAAGCGGGAGGAGGGGAGATGGGCGGTTTACAGTAAATTATACTGAGCAAACTGGTACTGGGAAAGGGAAAACTCCCTGACCACGGTCATCAGTTCAGGTTGACCCCAAGGCAGAGTGAGACGCAGGGTTCTGTTCAAATGCTGCAGGCCATCTGAGAGCTCCGATTTTTGAGGATGCTGTGTGGGTGTTTATGTGAGGCTTTGAACCTCTGCAGCCATGAGGGTACCTGTGCATACCGACTAACAGAGCTACCATAGCTGGAGCCCTGATCAGCCTGTGCCTAAAGTACACACAACCACAGGGCTTTGAACAAACTCCGCTCAACCCTGACCAAGGCCCCATGCTGAGACTCCTGCCCCTTCCCTCACTTCCATTGCCCAACTCAGTTGCTGACTGTGACCCACAACCTGATAGCAAGGTCAGGGCAGATTCTAAAGATAAAGCCCGCCCTGTCTAGACAAACACCTCCAGGAGAGAGAAACTCTCCTGGTTTTCACCAATTTAAGTAGTACTTAACCTCTCCCTCCCCTGACCTCCTATACAAACCCCAAGTATTCCTTTCCCCGATTTCCTATATAAACCCCAAGTACCCCCTCCCCCGACCTCCTATATAAACCCCAAGTACCCCCTCCCCCAACCTCCTATATAAACCCCAAGTACCCCCTCCCCCAACCTCCTATATAAACCCCAAGTACCCCCTCCCCCAACCTCCTATATAAACCCCAAGTAACCCTCCCCTTCCACAGACACCCCTTTCTTGCTGTGTCTGCCCTCGCTGTTTTAAGTAAACAGTCCAGTCTGTTGAGGCCAGCCTCTGGTGTATTTTCTGCCTCTTGACTCTTCAAACTGACTTAGAAATCTAACACCCTCCACTCTCAGGAGCTGAGTGGGCCATTGGCTTTCAATCGTCTCTGCTTGGTCGGTCTCTCTCTCTCTCTCTCTTTCTCTCCTCTTTTCTTTTTTTCTTTTCTTTTTTTGAGACAGGGTTTCTCTATGTGGTTCTGGCTGTCCTGGAACTGTAGACCAGGCTAGCCTCAAACTCACAGGTGCACCTGCCCCTGGCATAACCTAGGTCATCGTAAAAATGGAATCCAAGTCTCTCTTTCTGTCAAGGCAGGAGCTCTACCAATGGAGTTCCTTCTCCTGGGCGCTGGGTTTAATGTCTGGTGCAACTTTTAAGACTCAAAGCATAATGTCACGCCCACATACAGCCCTTCAGGGATGCGTAAACTGCCAAAGCTTCAGAGTGAGGGATGGGTTCAAGCCACCACTGACTGTCCCACCGGCAGCAAGTCTGAAGCTTTGGTGTCGCTTTAAGGGTAGTGTCTGCTCCGAGCACTTGTGTGATAGAATTCTGGGCCTACGGGTACAACTGCTTTCCGGCCTCCTGCCTGGGTTCGCAGCTCCTCAAGCCGAGCCCACTGCCCCTCCTGGCGTAGAAACACAGCAAGCAGATCCAGCAGGTGCTTGCTGAGGCCTCTCTGGGCCAGAAGCCCCAAGCCCCTGACCTTTTCCATAGAACCAGTCTCTGACAAGATGGCGGCACACAGTCTGCTGTCCCTTCCTGCCCTTCCTGCCCTTCCGTGCCGTCCCTCCACCCCTCCCACCCCTGTACCTGGAAATATTGGTTTTCCTGCGTGAGGCTCTCATTGGACAGGATCTTGTTGATGGTGACACGTTTGCTGCTCATGCCCCCGAGGCCTGTGGGTGACAGAGGATGACGGTAAATCTCAGGTGCCTGCCTGGGTGATGGAGTGGGGGGAGGGGGAGGGGAAGTGGGAGTGGGAAGAGGGGTGAGGGGGAGGGGGACTGGGAAAGGGGAGGGGGAGGGGGAAAGAGGGGTGGGGGGAGGAGGGGAGGGGGGATAGGGGTGGGAGGGGAGGGGGAGGGGGAAGAGGAATGAGGGGGAGGGGGAGGAGAAGGGGAGGGTGAAGAGGGGTGTTCTCCTTCTACCCAGGGAGGCATGGACATTCCTCTCTCCAGATCCACTAGGTCTCCTAAGCCAGGAAGGGGGTGTGGGCATCTTGCACTCTCTGGCAGGAGGGAAGACACTGGGGTGCCCCATTTGACCGTTGGCAGCTGACCAGGGTCAAACACCCCTCGGGGTGTATGTGTACTCAGTGCCTGCCCTGGAGAGAGCCTGCCTTTGACTCCAGCTCCATAGCCTGGAGGCTTTAGGTTACATTAGTGACATCCAAGTGGCTGCAGTCCGTTCTTTGGTCGGAAGCCAGGACCTTGTATACTCTAGATAAGCAATCTTTTAAATGCTTAATGTGGATTAATTTAGTCGTCCTCCTCAGACAGTCCTCCCCACGGTCCCGTGAGGTAGCTGCTACCGTTGAAGAAGCTGAGACCCAGAGGCCCCCACACAGCAAGTGTCCACACAGGCAGCCGGCCCACAAGGCTGTGAGCTTCATATAGTTGATTAACAATTTTTTTCCTTAAATTTTTTTTTTTTGTTTTTTGATAGAGTCTCTGCGTAGTATGCGTTGGCTTGGAACCTGCAACCTCCTGCCTCGCCTCCTGAGTGCTAAGATTGTTGTATTTTATTTTTGCTTGACCTAGGAATGGCCTCTCAGCTCTCTGCATGGTCCAGACTTGTAGCATCACAGCACCAAAGAGACCAGGGCTGTGGGACCCTGCCCCTGCGCTGCCACACACCACAGGCCTCCCTGTGACCCTATGGCATGAATACTTCTAATCATGGGGTGTGTGGGCAGCATTTGAAGCAAGCTTAAGATAGAAAGGAAGCTTCTAGAAAGTCAACCCAGAAAAAAACTTGCCATCAGGAGGCTAGAACAGAAGGATAGCAGTGTTATCTGTCTGTCTGTCTATCTATCTATCTATCTATCTATCTATCTATCTATCTATCTATCTATCTATCTATCTATCGTTTTAGTTTTGTTTTTCAAGACTGGGTTCTTTTGTGTAACAGCCCAGGCTGGCCTCGAACTCAGAGATCCACCTGCCTCTGCCTCCCGAGTGCTGGGATTAAAGGCGTGTGCCACCACTACCTGGTTAGGATGGCAGTCTTAAGTGGATCTGTCCTGGACACGGGCAACACTGCTTCCACTCCTTGGACACAGGTCAACAGTATGAGCATTAACCAGTGACTATGAGTGTCAGGATACTAAACTAAAATGAGGCAAAAAGTAATTTAAGGAAAAAAAATGCCTAACCAGACAGAGACGGTAGTGATTATTAACAACAAAGTAACAATATATTGGATGGTAGAGCTGACCATGACTGATACATTGTGTCTGTTTTACCACAGCCGTGCTGCCTGGCAGGGTTTCCTGGGCTCATTCTCTTTCTCATGATTAATTCAGGTGCAGAACTCATCCCTGGGTCTGCCCCACTTAGGAGGGAGACAGAGCCTCGCTCCAGGCCCTGCAGGCAGGATGTCACTGAACCCACTTCCCTCCTGGGCCTCCAGCAACGATACTGTTTCTTTCCCCCTCTTTACTGTTCTGGGGGAGGATGGGGTACAGCGTCAGAAGGTCCTGGCTTCCATCCCGCTGTTTTGAAAACACAAGCGCCTTAGGTACAGATCCGTGGCAGTCTGGGTCCTTTGGTCCCTCTCTAGGTCTGGTGCCCTGTCAAATATCAGTTCTGAAGACATACTTTGCTCTTCTCCCTTTTGAGACTGGGTCACATGACCTTGAAGTTAGAACCCTTCTGCCTCCATCTAGGAGTGCCAGGATCATAGGCAAGCACCCACTGGGTTATGCGGGGCAGGGAATTAGTGACTTTGGATGTCACTAATGTGACCTAAAGCCTGAAGAGCTCCACCAACTCCTCATTCCCAGCCGGGCGTGATCTTTGGTTTGGGTTTGGTGGTGCAGCTGGGTGCTCAGAGACAAGGTCCTCTTGAGCTCTGTGGGGTTTCCAGCCAAGAGCTTGGGATCACTCACCCTTGAACAAAATGGCCTCCCCATGGCCTTCCTTCTGCTTCTCTCGGAAGAGCTGGTAGCAGGCAGAGGTGCTGGCCATGAGCAGCCGAAATTCCTGCAAGAGATGCCCCAGTGGGTGGCATGTGGTGTGGGGGGGGGCGGGGGAAGGGGAGGTAGCCGGGACATCAGAGGGACTAGAGCCATGGCCTTCCTGTGCTGAGTGCCACTGGCTTCCTAGGAAGGTCTGTCTGTCTTAGGACTGACTGATTGCGACAACATCATCAGGTCAAAGTTCAGACCCCAAAGTGGCCTGGGATGGTGGCAGGGAAGGGCTTCTCCAAAGGGACAGGCACTCTGCAGAGAATCTGGGGAACACAGAGGCAATCAGTCCTTTTGTTTCAAAGAGGACGTTCTGCCCCAGAGCCTTCAGCCCAACCCCATCTCCTGGACCATTGTGACCATTTGGCCATTAACTTGGGTGTGACTGCTGAGCTGTGACTAGCTAGTCCAAACTGAGGTGGGCTGTAAGAATTTAATAGGAAGACCTGGCTTGAAAAAAAAAAAGGTGTGTGTGTGTGGGGGTGAGGGGGGGTGGAGAGATGGCTCGGCAATTAAGAGCACTGACTACTCTTCTGGAGGTTCTGAGTTCAATTCCCAACAACCACCTGGTGGCTCATAGCCATCTGTAGTGAGGTCCAATGCCCTCTTCTGATGTGTCTGAAGACAGTGATAATGTACACACCTATATAAAATAAATCTTTTTTTAAAAAAAAAAGAAAAACAAGGATATAAAATAATAATTTTCACATGGGGGCCGGCATGGCTGGCAATGTGTTTACTGCACAAGTGTGGGGACCTTAATTAATCTGGGTCCCAGCACTCACTTTGCGGGGGGGGGGGGGGGGGGAGGGTAAAAAAAACCAAAACCAGGCACTATAGTGTAATCTCATTGGGAATGGAGATGGCAGAGGTTTGAATAAGAATGTTCCCCACAGGCTCCTATATTTGAATGCTTAGTCACCAGGGAGAGGAATTCTTTCATAGGATTAGAAGGATAAAGGGGTGTGGCCTTGTTGAAGGAAGTGTGGGGATGGGGGGAGGGCTTTGAGGTTTCAAAAGTCCTCATCAGGCCCAGGTGCTTGCACAGGTCCTCTCTTCTCTCTCTCTGTCTCTCTGTCTGTCTGTCTGTCTCTCTCTCTGTCTGTCTCTCTCTCTCTCTGTCTCTCTCTCTCTGTCTCTGTCTCTCTCTCTCCCTCTCTCTCTGTCTGTCTCTCTGTCTCTCTCTCTCTCTCTGTCTCTCTTTCTCTCCCTCTCTCACTGTCTGTCTCTCTGTCTCTCTGTCTCTGTCTCTCTGTCTCTCTCTCTCTCTCTGCCTGCTCACCTAGGATGTCACTCTCAGCTATGTCTCCATATATTCATCCCCACCACGATGAGAATGAACTAACCTAAGAACCTCTAAGCCAACCCCAAGGAAATGTTTTCTTATTTCATAATGATTGGCCCTGGTCCTGGTGTCTCTTCACGGCAGTTGAGCAGTGCCTAAGGCAGAGGAAACGGCTCCCTGGAGTTATTGGCCCGCCAGCCCAGCCAATTGTGAGACACTCAAAAGACAAGATGGTAATTCATCGAGAAAGACTGGACAGCCACCTCTGGCCCCTATGCCCACACTCAAACCCACATGCACACACACACACACCCCTACAGGAACATGTACATGCAACTAAAAACAACATATTTACACGTGGAACTATTGATCACTTGGATCTGTGGGTTAGAACTGCCTGCCATGGCCACAACATTACAAAACCAACTTCGCTACTCCCTCCTAGCTCGAGACCCCACCCTCCGTGGTCAAGTCCCGGCAGTGCACGGATTCTCGGCCGCGCAGTTCAGCCTTGGGCCATCAGCTCACCTTTTTGCCTGGGACGGGGACGAAGGTCATAAACTCATCGACGTGACCTACAGTCAGCCAGTCGGAGTAGAGTTCCACAGGCGCCTGCACCTGCTGGGCCTGCAGGAAGTCGCGCACCACCTTGGTCATCCTCCTGCCTCCAGACCTAGGGCAGGGTTGAAGAAGAGGAGCCTTTTAGCAGATTATTCTTGTACCTCTGCACCAGAGCACACCCCGCCCCAGGATGAGACGTTCAGCATCTGGAACCCAGGCAAGATCTGGATGGTGCCAGCAAGGGCGCAGGTGGGAGCTGAGCTGCACACCTGAGAGCCCGGTGCAAGCGGAAGGCATGGGAGCCCTGGGCCAGAAGAGAGTACGGCCACTGTCGCACCGATATGGAGAGCTCAGAGCTCAGTCTTTGGCCCAGGAATTTGCCAGCAAGCAGCTGCGGCCGGGCCGGTTTCCATGCTCAGTGGGGACTGAGTGTCTGAGACTTCCATCATCTTGAAGGCAGAAAAGAGCTTGCTTGACACTCCACTGAGGCACAGGATGTAGCTGCCGAGTGCATGTGACCACTGGGCTGGGGGAGGGTGGGCTAATGGTCATTACCCACGTGCCACAGATAAAGGGACATTCTGTGTGGGTTAGAGGGACTTGATACTCAAATCTTGGATGATCTCAGGTTCCAGGCAACTCTTGTGAAGTGGGGACCCAGGTTGCTCACTCTCTGGAAGCAATGTTTGGATTAAGCAGACTCTGCTCTTTCATTGGCTGGGCTGAGAGTAGGGTTATTGTGGGCAGTCAAAGGACCCAGGGACGCACGCCTGTGAGACAGGGCCATGCCTTGTCTCTTCTCCTTCATTTATAGGCAGCCCCCAGCCCCTTTCCCCTCTGCCAGTCCCACAACCCTTCCCCACCTGGCTTACATCTCACTACACCTTTCTACACATCATCTCCCATTTGTGGAAGAGGATTATTGGGTTATATAGAGTGGATATACAGACTTTACTTTATACCGAGATGTAAAACTATCTTGACTTTCTTTCCTTCTTTCCTTTCTTTCTTTCTTTCTTTCTTTCTTTCTTTCTTTCTTTCTTTCTTTCTTTCTTTCTTTCCTTCCTTCCTTCCTTCCTTCCTTCTTTCTCTCTCTCTCTCTCTCTTTCTTTCTTTCTTTCTTTCTTTCTTTCTTTCTTTCTTTCTTTCTTTTTGGTTTTTCAAGACAGGGTTTCTCTGTGTAGCCCTGGCTGTCCTGGAACTCACTTTGTAGACCAGGCTGGCCTCGAACTCAGAAATCCTCCTGCCTCTGCCTCCCAAGTGCTGGGATTAAAGGCATGCACCACCACTGCCAGGCTCTTTCTTTCTTTCTTTCTATAAAAATATTTATCTATTGTTATATCTAAGTACACTGTAGCTATCTTCAGATGCACCAGAAGAGAGAGTCAGATCTTATTACGGATGGTTGTGAGTCACCATGTAACTGCTGGGATTTGAACTCAGGACCTTTGGAAGAACAGTCAGTGCTCTTAACCTCTGAGCCATCTCTCCGGGTCCTATCTTGGCTTTCTTTCCACGGTTGTCTATAGATTTACAGACCACTGTGGGAGGGGATATTTCTCCCTTAGATTCACTCCAGGTATCGCCCCCCCCAAGAGGCAGTCATGCTCCTGTGCCCCCCCAGGCCCCCCCCCACACCCTGGGTTATCTTACAGAGGGAAACTGCTCCCGATGAGGATCCGGCCAAGCGGGTATGACTTGCCGTTCACCGTCACTGGGGGACTGACCTCCAGATTCCCGAAGGAATCAAGGCTGGTTACAGTCTCATAGAGGGGCTCCCGGGTCACATAGCCAAAATCCGGGCCCTGGGGAGAGAGAGAGGGCAACATCTGGCTTTAGTCCCCTACAGCCAGGAGCCCTCTTCCTCAGCAGTCATTCTCTGGTGACAAGCCTGATGTCACCTGCAGTCTGGCACTCTGAAGTCTCAGCCTCAAGGATGGCTGTGACCTGAGGCTGCTTATTGTTGTCGGGGAGTCTGTAAACAAACTGTCAGAGTAAGCGTGAGTATAATGTATGCGCACCCCGTCTCTGCCTGGGCCCCGGATCCATAGGTACAGGCACCCAATATGATATCAAGGTCTGGCCTCTCAGGTTCTGTTGATCTTACTGACCATCTCAGAATTTCTCTGAGCCTCGGTTTCCATTTCTGTGAGAGAGGCCTTCAACTAGGAGGTCAGAGGCAAGGTAGCAAACTGATTGTCCCCTGGGGTTTGCTGGACCTGTCCGGAGAGACAATTGTGCTTCCCGACCCACCCTGAAGGACTTCTGGCATCTCCCTGAAAAAGAGCTCAGGGTCACATGACTTGCTCTGGCCAATGCAATATGAGCGAGATGGGCCATCGTTGGCCATTGTTCTGGCCTGTGTCCGCTCACTCTCTCTTCTTCCCACACTAGGGGAGTGGCCGCTCTCAGCCCAGGCTGTGTAGCTTTAGGAAGAGCACTCAGAGAGACAGCCAGTCATCAGTTAAGGCTGTGAACAGCAGGAGAGACTGGCTGTTGTCAGTCACTACAGTTTGGGGCTCATTTGTCATGGCAGCCTTATATACTGACAGCTGACTGGTACCCTCACCCCTACCCATCGGAAACAACTGCATCGGTCCATCAAGCCCATAGCTGGACTCTTCGTCCTTAGTATAGCACTTCAGTAAATGGGATACTGTATGCAGGAAGGGAAGATTCCACCTGTGCCTGGATTTTAAGATTATACACACACACACACACACACACACATTCTTTTTTGACAAAAATATAGGGATCTTGCTTGTTTGGGATTTTTTTATTTTTTTACTAAAGCAGGGAGTAACTAACTTGCCTGACTTAAAAAAACCCAAGTCAACCAACAAGAAGAGAACTTTGTGTGGCAGGAGGTAGATGTGGCTTATGCTGCCTTAGCTAAGAGGATCAAGGGACAGGCATGCCCAGTGTGGTACATGGCAGCAGCTTAGCACGGTCTCGCCTGGGGCTCCTCTTAGGCCACGTGTGAGCTGGCCACAGGTGGCAGCCAGGGTTTTACAGCATCACACAGGCAGGCAGGCACGCACCATAAAGACGGGCCTGGCCTGGCTTCTAGGAACAATGCAGGCTGGACCTTGGCACCAGGCCAGCCTGGAGGCCAGGGGAAGAGAAAGGACAGGGCTCTGGGCTTGGTTCCCATTCCTGTTGCCTGGGGTGGCCCTGGGATGGTCCATTTCATGGTCCTCTCCTCCAGTGTCAGGGAAAATGGGCAGCTCCCACATAGAGTGCGGCTGAGAGCTGGGGCGGTGAAACCAGACCAGAATAGCCACTGATCAGGCACAGATTTGATGCCTTTGATGGAGTCATGATCCTGGGTGACATTTTCCTGTCTTACAGGTGTGGACCCTAAGGCTCATGAAAGTTCGGAAATCTGCCTGAGGTCCCCTTTCTGATATGGGGGGTGCTGTTCAAGACATGTCCCTCTGCCATCCCAGAGCAGGGCTCACACACTGCTTCTTCCACATCTCCAGAGGGGACTTGGGCAGGGTCACCTCTGAATGGCCTGGCAGGCATCTATAGTAGAGTCTGTCCCTCATGTGACCATGGGACAGCCAGATCTGTTGCTGTCTCTGTAACATGTTCCACACTGGCTTCCGGCTCAGAGTGAAGGGCGGGATGTAGACAGACACATTTCACTCTTCCCTGTGACTTGAGGCCACAACGTGGGGGTGATAATGGCCTCCAAGAATGAGGAGGAGTCAAGCTGCCTTAATAAACCCCACAACGCTGAGATTCACATCACAAAGTCCTGATGAGCATTGGCTTCTGTCACCTTCTCTCTTGCCTCTTTGAAACTTATTTAGCTACAAGTAGGAAGCCTGGGGCACCAACAGGAGTCAAGGACTCTGGACCTGGGCTTTGCTCCGTCTCCCACGGTTCTCAGTTCCCACAAGGCAACTCTCCTAGTTTGGAGAATACATCAGACCTCAGGGCCCACTGACCCATCTTGCAGATGAGAAAACAGAGGCCCTGAGTGGGAGACTCGTTATCTGGGGATGCTCCGCATCTCCTGAGTATGCTGTCTTCTAAGAGTCCCCGCTGTCACTCCCCAGGGGGGACCTCAGCTTCTCACCAGGAGTTGCTTAATGGGGAAGTCCTTCAGGTTTCCATCTCGAGGGGAGTCCAGCACTACCGGGAAGCCTTTGTGGGGTGCCTCAATGTAGCCAAACTCGATCTCATCCTGTGGGGGAGAATAGGGAGAGCTGTCAGCTGCGGCAGCACCCAGGGGTGTCTGGGACATGATAGATTAGGGATTTAATCTCAGATCTCAGGAAGTAGAGGCAGGAGGCTAGAGAGTATGAGGCCAGCCTTGGCTACATATTGAGGCCCTGTGTTTTTTTTTTTTTTTTTTTTAAAGCTCAAAGCACAAAACGAGGAGCTGTGGATGTAACCCAGGTGGTAGGCTGCTTGGCCAACACAAACATGAAGTCCTGGGTTCAAGTCCCAGTACTGCATACACCGAGTATGCTAGCACATGCCTGTGCAATCCTTGGCACTTGGGGGAATGAGTGCAAGAGGAACAAAAGCTTAAGGCCATTCCCTCTTACATAGTGAGTTCAAGGCCAGCCTGGGGTGTGGGAGACCTTATTACAGAACCAAAGCAAATCAAACCAAAAAACACCAACAAACTCGGCACGACAGTGTATGCCTGTAATCTCACCACTCTGAGAGGCCAGAAGCTTGGGAATATACAGCCAGCCTGAGTCAGAGTGAGAGTCGGGCTCAAAAATTAAAGCAGACGGAGGGCCAGTGTACTGGCTGGTTTTGTGTGTCAACTTGACACAGGCTGGAGTTATCACAGAGAAAGGAGCTTCAGTTGGGGAAGTGCCTCCATGAGATCCAACTGTGGGACATTTTCTCAATTAGTGATCAAGGGGGGAGGGCCTCTTGTGGGTGGTGCCATCCCTGGGCTGGTAGTCTTAGGTTCTATAAGAGAGCAGGCTGAGCAAGCTACGGGGAGCAAGTCAGTAAGAAACATCCCTCCATGGCCTCTGCATCAGCTCCTGCTTCCTGACCTGCTTGAGTTCCAGTCCTGACTTCCTTTAATGATGAACAGCATCGTGGAAGTGTAAACTGAATAAACCCTTTCCTCCCCAACTGCTTCTTGGTCATGATGTTTGTGCAGGAGCAGAAACCCTGAGTAAGACAGCCAGGGAGATGGCTCGGCAGGTAAAGGAACTCCCTGCCAAGGCTGGTGACCTGAGTTTGGTACCCTGGGCTCATAGGACGGAAGGAGAGAACCAACCGCTCCAAGTTGTCCTCTGACCTCCTCCATGTGTGGGTTGTGGTGCGTGCACCACCCCCAATAATCAATATAAGATTTGACACAAAAGTAATGCAAGTAAGCCTGGCGCAGGAGTTCGTCTCATTCCCAGCATGCCTTGGGTGCCCAGCTTGACTCCCAGTGAGCAACTGGCATCAGAGCACCTTTCAACAGACTGCCTCTGCCCATCGCAAGATCGCGCAATTATCTCTTGGAGACACGGAACTTATTTGTGTCATTGTTGTTGTTTTTTATTTTTGAGACAGGGTTTCTCTGAGTAGCCCTGGCTGTCCTGGAACTCACTCTGTAGACCAGGCTGGCCCCCAACTTAGAGATTCACCTGCCTCTGCCTCCAAGTGCTGGGATTAAGGGTGTAAGCTACCACTGCCAGGCTTCACTTTAAAAATATAAATAACCATATCCCAAATATATTTCCTTCAAAGGATCGACTGAAGCACGTTCTGTGTCTTTGTCACAGACTGGCCTTTTTCTTTGTAACTGCCACCGAGTACTCCCCCCATGAGCCCGTCACCATTCCCCGCGGATGCATACAGATGATTTCAGTGTAGCCTGCTACCGGAAGCCACACTTGCTGTCTTGGAGCTCTGTGCTCTTGAGCAGACAGAGGGATTCACATAGATGTGGGCAGCTGGGTACCAGGGTATTCACAGCAAACCCCTCATGGCCCTGAGTCCCTCACCTGGATCCAGCGGTCACCTCGGTTCATGTACTGGAAACAAACTTTCAGTTCGCAGTTGGTCTTCTCCACCAGGTTCTTCACCTCTTTCAGGAACAGGTAATTGTCCTTCATGCTGGGGTGGGGTGGGGCATCGGGAAAGAGGCCAGGAGGAAGCACGAGCGGGGGTGAGTGCCAACCAATTCAGCTCCATACACCATGTATCCCTCTAGACTGAGGTGTGGTGACGAGCTCACACCTGTATCTACAGCTACTTTGTAAAGGTCACTGGGACCACGGGCCACATAACCTCTTATGCAGCTTCTGTCAAGGTCACAGATAAATAAGACTAGGAAGGAACCTCTCACCCCACATCCTTAAAGCCCTTCCTCTCTGACTCCCCAGATTTTAGAAAGAACTGTGCCTGGGATATGGGAAACCATATGGGTGGGGGTGTGCAGAGGGTCCCCTTCTGATGTTGTCAGGTATACATGTGCAGGTATTTCCTGCTCTTCCTGTTTATCACCTTGCAGTGTTAACCAAGCACATAGTAGATGCTCAGTAAAATTTGGTTGAATGAGTGAACAAAAGGAGCTGGGTACTACTGCCCGGCGGGAAGCTTGCCACGCGCAGTGAAGGGCCAAGAGAAGAGGACGGAGAAGTGTGGCTTTTGCAGCACACAGCCTGAGCCAGGATAAATGCATCCAATGCAGAGACATCATCTCGGTCCCTACAGCAAGGCTGGGGTATGTGCATTTCAGAGAAACTGAGGCACGGAGAGGCCACCTGAACTGCTGCAGGTCACATAGCTACTAAGTGACAGAAATGGGAGTTGGGTTTAGGTGAGTCTGACTCTGAAGCCCAGCTCTCGGCCACCTGGCCACCCAGCCACCCTGCCACCCTGCCTGGGTGGGGTACGCCTGACCCTTACCAGCACACGAACACTGACACAGGAGGCAGGATGTTGGGGGTCATAATCCACGGCGCAATCCGGAACATCACAGTGTCTGTGAAGATGGGCGTCAATGGGATGCCCTGGGTATGGGAGAGAAGAGGGACACCACGGAGTCACACTGGGTGCATGCGTGCGGTCCCCGTCTCCCTCTTAGCAGGCGAGACCACAGCGGTGTATTTACTGAGCATTTGCTGTGTGCTGGGCACTGTGCCAAGTATTGTCTTTATATGCACGTGTGGGTTTGTGTTTGTGCGTGTCTATGTAGACGTGTGTGCAAGTGCGCGTAACGGCCAGAAGAGGGCTTCAGATCCCCTGGAGCTAGAGTTACATGCAGATGTGAGGTGCCCATCAGGTTGGTGCTGGTGAATGAACTCTGCTCTCCTGGAAGAGCAGCAAGACGTCTTAACTGCCGAGCCATCTTTCTGGCTCCACACACCACGTGTCTCTGTATTCGCCAATTCACCCCCAGGGCATAGATGACACTATCCTTCCTTTACAGTTAGGGAAACTACATCTCAGAACGGTAGAGTCACATGGTTAGGCTTCGTTAGATCCCATTTTCACTCATACTTGTCAAAGTTCCCAGGTCCGAGCCGGGGACATACATGGCCTTGCATGGGAGGCCTGTGGCTCTCACCTCGGCCATATACTCCAGCAGACTGACGTGGATGGAAACCAGGCCTGAGAAACTCTCGTCGGGGAATCGGAGGCCTTCCACGAAGAACAGCAACTCCGCAGAGCCGCCGGTGTACTTGACCACGTGGTAGAGTTTCTGCCGGCCCAGGATGTGGATGTAGCGCTGGCCGAAGAACGGGTCTGGGAGGGAGGAGGGCAGTGGACCCACGTTAGGACCCTCTCCCATCAGGAGGCCAGGGAGCTCTCTGATGGGGGAAAAGGGACAGAGTGACTTGTCCTTTAGACACAGAGAGAAGAGCACAAATGGAAAACACTACAGGACATTGCTCCAAACAGGTCAACGCTGCCGTGGTCGCAGCACGCTGTGTACCTGCTGGCTTCCGGCTTCCTCATCTGGAAAATGAGCTGCTTTGGGAACGGCACATAGGAAAGGAGAGCAGAAGCAGATGGGAACGGGATGGCTAACGTAGCATAAGGAGGGGTTATTCCCATTTTACAGAGGAGGAAACAGGCCCAGAAAGCAGAAATGGCTGGGTGGGGCCTCCACGTCTAATTCCAGATGCCCTGTTCTCTTCTTATGACTATAACATGAGCATGCCATTTGTTTGAGACATTCTTCTCTGTATCATGGAAGCCATGCTGTGTGGCTCTCTGGTGGGAAGGAAGGCGTTCACTCCTGCCCCGTCAACTCCCCCCAGCTCTTTACAGCTCTGGTCCCTCTGCCTGGAAGACTTATGTTCTTAATCCTCTCAAAGAGTCCTTGGTACATTCCCAGAGAGCAAACCAGGGTCTATGTGGCCCTTCCCCATGGCAGCCTGTGCAGATGTTTGTGAGAGACCGCCCTGCCCGGCCATCTGCCTGTCTGGTACATGATCGTGTTTAATACATGTCCATTGAATGATGTAATGACTCCCATCAGCCCCTGTGGGAGAGGCCCCACAGGGGATTTCAGGACTGGTTCCACGAATTGAATTACTTTGGCCAGCATGAGCAAAGATCTCTGTGTCTAAGGGTGGTACTCGGCCCGAGATAAAGACAGCAGATGTGGGAAGTATTTAACGGCAGCGTCAGGGTGGAGATCTTATCTGTTACTCAGGGTGGGGAAGGGCAGGGGATACTTCTGAGCAGAGGGCTTTGAGACAGCCTTGTGGGGCAGCAGGGTGCCTGCAAGGATGTGGAGGGAGAAGGTACTTGCATTGGCAAAGGCCTGGGGCTAGGGCCCTACAGAGTTCCCGAAGCAGCTTCTTTACGCCCTGCAAATCTGTAAGGGCAGATCACGTTCAGCTTAGCACCTTCAGCAAGGATGATATCGGTAAATGACCAGCTAAGTTCTAAGGGTTAGAACGGGGAACAGGACCGTTCTTGGGATACAGGGCTAAATGCCGTCAAGACAGATGTCGCTCGAAAACACAGGCTTGCGATAGCACCTCCTTTAGGACAGTGTGCTCACCTGGGGCCTGATTCTGAGGGACACATGAACAGGTGACCCGATTCGCTTCCCAAGTCAGAGGGACTTCAGGTCAGACATCATTTGCAAGTTACAAACCTGGGAATCACATTCCCCTCTCAAACAGGTCACTCAACTGCAAACTGGGGGAACAGCAGTCCCTGTGTCACAGGGTCACCACAGACGACATAGTATCATTGTCTTTAGTAATCTCGGGAACACGGGTAACCATGGATAACACAGCTGGGACCTAAGGGGACTGGGAGGGAAGAGAATCTGGGTGTGGTGACCTTGCCCCTTGCTGTGTCATCGTTGGAGACTCAGTGCTTTGCCATTCAATGTCTTCCAGATGGAAGGCTCAGAAGTAGCATTTCGGCCTCCCAGGGACAGGACTGAGCATTGAAAATGCACAAGCCCGGAAGATCCCAAGTACCCTACCACAGGCCGGCACAGAAAGTGATATCTTCTCACCCAAAATGCCAGCAGGTGCCCTAGGGCCCTGTCTGTGCTCAGATCCAGTCGAATGTGTATCTATGGTGACTCCCTCCTACCCACAACATCCACCATGATCCAGGCGGCACTTCAGCTGTGTTCATGGGAGTGATGTCAAACATCAAAGCCACCCTGATCTTGCAGAAGCTGACGTTATCAAGTTTCCCTAAGCTCTCACAGGGCCTGGGATGAGAAACCATAGCGGAGGGAGGTGGGTCTGGTGGGGAGGATTTATTCTGCACAGAGGCCGGCGGCCGGCAGCTTTTTCCTCCTTATGCAGACTATACCCCGTGACTCACAATGCATCTTCTATCTGGGACTGCTTTCTGGCAGTGTGTGCCAACACCAGGCAGATTGAATCTCAGGCCAGAACAACACAGCCCTTGTTTTAAGGCGCCTCCATCGCTGGTCAGAGTCCCCAACTTGGTGCAAAGCCTGCCACCCCCGACATGGCTGGCTGTCCTTGCAGGCACCAACAATGCACTCCTCTTGAGTGGCCCCCAGTCTTGTGCAGGGTCCTGCCAGCCACCCCCTGGCCTCTCCTGAGCTTCAGTCATCTGCCCTGGGTGGCCTGATTTGCCACAACCTTTTCAGTGACAAGGAGACAGATAGTATAACCGTCTGTCTCATCTTGCCTTCGATGGATGAATACCTTGGCATGACAGACATCCAGTGCTAAAACCTAGGGAGGTTCTGGACAAATGGGGACAAGCTGGTTACTATGTCCTTGTGGGAGAAGGTAAATCTCCAACTTTTGGGGAGACCCGAGACTGGAGGATAAAGTCCCTAGGTCCTCCAAGGACCACTGGAGATTTCTGTCCATCCTGATCCCAATAATCACCAGTTTATATAATTCCAGCTATTGCTTGATAGCTACAGTTTTACAGAGAGCTTCTCCTGGGCCAGTTGCTTCGGAGAACATGAGAGTGGGGGCCCCATGAAGCCCATGACACACTACAGAGGCCACCCTTGGGTATCCCAGAGCCCAGCTTCTGACCTTGTGGGGGTCCGGACTGTTTCTCCCGGGACACAGGTTGAAGTAACATGACTCATGACACATAGAGTAGTCAGAATCAGACAAAATCCCCCATAAGCTCACATGGAAGAAAAAGATTAAAATCCATTGTCCCCTGTGCTGGGCCGTGGTGACTCAAGAGTATTCCCCTGGTTGATTGTCTATTTGATACAATGTAGACTCACTTGGGAAGGGAAGTCTCAAAGAGGAACGTCTAGATTAGGTTGGCCTGAGAGCAATTTTCTTAATTGGGGTAACTGAGGTGTGTTAATGTGGGTGGCACCATTTGATGGGCTGGACCCTGGAGAGAACGAAAATAGGAGAGAGCTGAGCTGCCGCTGTGGCTTTCCCGCTGTGATGGACGGGAACCTTGAATCTGGAACTGAGAGATGGCACAAACCCTTTTTCTCCTAAATTATTTTTGCCAGAGTATCTTATCACAGGAGCAGCAACTAAGATACCTGGAGTCCACATCTAGAGAGAAACTGATTATCGGGGGGGGGGGGGGGCGCAGTCCCCAAACCAGCAGTCACTCTCCCTGTGAGATGGTGGCCCAGCTAAGACATCCATGGGACACTCTCCATCCGCTCACAGTGGGAGCCCTTTTGTGCCAGCTCAGGACCCATCTCAAATGGCAAGTGAAGGGGAAAGTGGAGTCAGCCTTGAGTGTACTCCTGTTAGCAAAGGGAAGAAGCATCTAGAGAATGCAGGGATGTCACTATTAGCCACAGGTCAATGCCAAGGCTGAGTCAAAGCCCAGACTGGGTCCCCCTGGTCCCCCCTCTGCTGCATGGCAACTCTGGTCTGAACCATGTAAACATCAGCTTCTCAGCTCCCCAGGGGGTGGCGAAGCCAGCCTGACTCGGGACATTCCAAACAGCGGTCAGAGCCCAGGGTGGATTTCTGTCCATCAGTGTCCCAACTAAGTCACTCCTCGAGGTAAGGATCCTGCAATAGCAACTGCCTGTCTCCAGAGGGTCTGTCCGGAAGGGGTCCTGGGGTGAAGCTCAAAGCTCTGGGCTCCAGATGGCAGAGTCCACAATGCTTGACAAAGTGCAAAGGGCGCTTTACAGAGGGAACTCCTCGCATGGGTAGATTTTAACAGTTCTGGCCCAAACCCTCTGGGGGCTGGGGATGTGGTCCAGCTGTAGACTGCTTGTCTAGCCTGTACTAGGCCCTGGGTTTGATCTTAACACCATATTATGGGGCATGAGGATGGTTTGTGGCTATAATCCCAGACTCGGGAAGTGGCTGCAGAAGCGTCAGAAGGTCAAGGTCATCCTCCCTTCCCTACAGAGGGAGTTAGGGACCACAGGACTCTGTCTCAACCAACAAACACAAAACCCCTGAGGTCACTCTCCGCTGCTCTAAGAACAAACTGCAGACGCTGTCTTTGCTCTGACCCTCCCTGCTTGGCTGACTTGACCTCGACTCTCCCAGCACAGACCACTCACTAGCCTGGCCTTGCTGTTCCTCTGAAGCACTGAAACTGTCCCCTTTTTCGAGCTGTGGCCCTGTTGAGCTTCCTCCTCGCCAGCTCCTTTGAGTCTCATCTCAAATGTCACTCCCCAGAGAGGCCTCTCCGGACCACCTTAGCCAGCGCAGACTCTGTGCTGACATTCTCTAAGACCCGATCTGTTGCATTTCTTCTGATAGGCCTTCCTCACTCAGGGGCGGCCCCTCCAGGAGTGAGGGGTCAGTTGTGTTTACTGCGTGGGCATCCGGGTGGCTCTACAGCATAAGCCAATTAGATGAATAGCTGCAAGGTAGAGAGTATGGTGGCACCCAGGACATCCTGTCACCTCCAGGAGGAAGAAGGGCAGCTATGGCAACTCTGGGGACTTTCAAAAGTCAGAAACACCTGACACTATTCAGAGGAGGTGCTTGTCTGGCCTTAGGTATCATGAAGGTCACAGGACCCTGACTTCCTCCCCCGGCCACTGGAGAGACATATGTAGACAGAGGACATTGGACCTTCTCAGGGGAAGAGAGAGATATGTATCTGTGAGTCACTCTGTGGGCGCCATGGCCCCGGGGAACCTGTACACAGAGAGAAGGGCAGTGGCCACAAAAGAGGGGGGGTTGGGGGATCACTCACTCTCCACGTAGAACACGCCCACTTTGTCCGAGTCTGACATGGAAATGTAGAGGACTATTTCATACCCGGCGGGCAGGCGGTCAGGGCCCTTGGTTCGCAGGATCATCTGAGACATGTCCTGGAGGTCTGTGGGTAGATGAGGGAGATCAGGAAGAGGATCCTGTGCGAGCTGGGCTCTCCATTGCTTTTTCAAGCCCCCTCCTTCATGCATGTAACTACCAGAAACCTAAGGGAAAAGTACTTTCTCCAGCACTGGGGAGAACTGGTCGACCCGTTGGGAATTTCGTTCTTTTTCTAGTCTTTTTTTTTTTTTCTCATACATTGGCCTGGAACTCAGATTTGCCTGACACATCTATTTGTGTGTGTGTGTGTGTGTGTGTGTGTGTGTGTGTGTGTGTGTGTGTATGAAAGAGGGGGGGGGAGGAGAGAGAACAGCTTGTGGGAATCTGTTTTCTCTCTTTATCTTATGTGTCCCAAAAATTGAAGTCAAATCAATCATCTGGCTTGTTGCCAAACACCTTTACCCTCTGAGCCATCTTGCTGGCCCTTCCAGGTTTTACTTTACCCAGGACTGTCAGGGTGCTGTTGAACTGCATTTGCAGTCATTTATTTTGAGCATTATCCTCTGTAGGCCCAGGTATACTCCTGCCTCACCCTCTGTACTGCCCAGGACAGAATACCATGCTCCCACGGTCCCCCAGTGGGACCCCACTGGCACCTTGCTTGCTGTAGACCTTTTCATCACTACAGTCCTCCTTGGGCAACCAGGGTGTGTCTCGGTCACAATTCACCAGCAGGATGGCCCCCTGGCCCTCAGGTCCCCAGGTCCAGGATGCCTGCAATAGCAGTGACACGGTCAGTGCCACCCCTGGTTCCATCCCTGTGCAGCCTCTGAGAGATACTGAGGGACAGACACAGTAAAGAGGACTTCCTGCCCTCCAGGACAGCAGTTGGGACCTGGAAGGCTCCATTCCCAAATCCAGGACCCAAAAGGGACCCATATTTAAGAGCACGGAGAGACAGGAAGGCTGAATGAGGCGTGTGGGCCTCAGCTCCGGTGTGAGATGACCGTGCCTGGCAGAGAGGGTGGCGGGAACTGACATTCTAAGACAGGCTTGAGGTGGCTGATTCCAGACACGCTCTGAGTGCTCCCAAGGGGGCCAGCACCTTGCTATGCTTTCGACCCTGCAGCCTCCGTGCCCAGAGCAGACGCCAGCTGGATCAGGCCGTTTCCCTGTTTGAAGCCCTCACTGCTAACTCAGATAAAGCCTGGATTCTCCGGTCTTCCCTGAGGCTGGTGAGACCCATGGCCTCTGCATCTCGTCTCTTCCACCCACTCTGCTCTACCCACATGGATGCCCGTCTTCACCTCAGAGACTCCCAGGCCTTTGCCACGCTGGTCTCTTGATTTTCCTTCCTCTACCTCCTGAGATCTGGGATTCCTGGCATGTGCAACCACAACTAGCTAATAGAAACGGTATTCATCGGGTGGGTAAAGGCACTGTGAAAACTTCACTGTCCAGGTAGGAAAATTCTTGTTAAGGGACTGGATGACTTTGCCTTGGTTGTTTAGCTCCAGGTCCATGCCAGGGAGCAGACTCAGGGTTTCCTGCATCGAAGGCAGGTGCTCTACCCACTGAGCTGCATTCTCAGCCTCCTGAGGAGTCTATGTACACACACACACACACACACACACACACACACACACACACACACACTGTAGCTGTCTTCAGACACAGCAGAAGAGGGCATCGGATCCCATTACAGATGGTTGTGAGTCACCATGTGGTTACTGGGAATTGAACTCAGGACCTCTGGAAGAGCAGCCAGTGCTCTTAACCGCTGAGCCATCTCTCCAGTCCCTTTTTTCTCTCTCTTAAAGACAGGGTTTGCTTAGGTTGGCCATGAACTTCCAGTTCTCTTGTTTCTACCTCCTGAGTGCTAACAGGTAAGAGCCACCTCTTCCAGCCTTTCATTTTATTTATATTTATCTGGTTTCTTGAAACAGGACCTTACTAACTGGCCTTGGCTAGTCTAGAGTTGTCTATGTATGTAGACCAGGCTTGCCTCTGCCCCCTGAGTGATGAGATTAAAGGTCCACCTAACACTTTTAATTTTTAACCACTTTAATTTTAAAAGAAGAGGCTCAGGGGGAACGGACGGCTTTCCTGGACAGTCTCTGTCTCAGGAGCATTAATTCTTCCATCAGCTCTGTTGCCTGCTGAGGAAGCCAATCCCACAGGGAGCCTGGCTTGCCTGTGGCCCACCCCAGCTGCTGTGCTGTTCCTGCAGCCTGATTTCAGCCTCAGCCTCCTGCCCGATGCGTGCAGTGGTAGCTGACCTCTCTGATGGACAGCTCTGGCCGAATGCCCTCATGCAGTCTCGATGCCCTGGAAGTCCATCCACCCTACCCCCCCACCCTGCTCCCCACCGCCTGCCCCTGCCCCCCGAGCCATGTCAGGGTAGGGACAGTGTCCACCCCCAAGGCCAGCTAACCAACCTTCTTAGGATTGTTCTTCTCCACCTCTCCATCCCTGTCTGCGTCCACATCCAGCGAGATCTCTGCAGACAAGAGACAACTGTGAGTTGAAGAGTCAACCAGCCAGTTGTGATGCAGTTGGAGGAGCCCAGGGGGAAGCTGGGGGTGGGGTGGGGGCGCAGCTCCCCGATTCACTTGGTTGCTGGAAGGAGAGGGGCTTGCTGAGGTCATCATATCCCAGGGACCCTCAGCAGACACAAACAGCTTTGGAAGTGGGCGGGTCCCTGCAAACCCTGGTGGGGGCGGGAGGCTGATCTTCATGGTACAGGAGTGGAGACCCAGATCACGTGCCCAGGGCCACAGGTGGCAGGCAAACCAGGGGGTCAATTTCCAATTCTGTCCTCTGGTCTGTCTCAGGAACATCAATGAATACACATATGCACCCCTGTCTGTGTTTCCGTCTCTGCCTTTCTGTCACTCCTCATTTTATTTTGGTTGAGAAACCATGTCTCCAACCTCTGTCCATCTAAGGGAATCTGTGATGCCAGATAGTTGATGCAGGACAGGGTCCCTGCTGACCCCTTCTCTTGGGAAAGAGACCGTTGGCATCCTGGAAGCTCTCACAGAAAAACTACGTAGAGCCTGTGTGGTGGAGAGAAGGTTGAACATGAGATGGTCTTAGGTGGGAACTCTGGTTCTTTGATCATGAGCTATGTGACTCCGGACAGGTTCCACAACCTCTCTCAGCCCCTATTCCCTCATCTGCAGCATGGGGTTCTGGTTATAGGAGTTGTACCAACTGCAAAAGCTGCCACTACCGACTTTCAGAGCTGTGTAACTCCATGCATGGGTCTGTCCTGGGGGTAGGGTGTCTAGTGGCTTCCTTGGCCGCCATCTTCAAGATGCCAGTAACATCCTTCATGCCTCCAGCTGTTGTCTAGCAGACTGGGGAAGTAAAACCACCCGAGTTAGGGGATGGCAGGAGGAGGGTGAGGGGTCTCTGGGGAAGCACGAGAGTGCTCTCAGCATGAAATACGAGCCTGTCTCATGTCAACTATGACTTCAACCACGGCAGAAACAGGATGGGAAGGGATACAACCCAGTCATCCCATTTTGGGGGTACACCTTGTCCCTGGGTTGGTGGGAGGAAGGTCCTGACACAGGAAGGATAAGCCCAATGGGGTACAGAGTCACATTCAGGTGTCTCCTTTGTCCCCAGTTCAATTCCCACTGACTTGACTTTTGTGGGTGCAGAAGAAGATGGGAAGAACATGAGGTATGGGGGAAGAGGTCCCTTCCAGTGCTCCACCCTGCAGGTCCTGCCATGAGCACGGTGGCAGGCCTGGCCTGAAAATTTGGTATGTAGTCCAGGCTGGCCTTGAGCTCAGACCCACCTGCTGAGCAGGGATAGGAGGTGTGTACACGCCACACCCAGCTCCTTTTTTCTTTTCTGAAATTTAAACCTGTTTATACGGGTGTTCTGCCTGAATGTACGTGTCTGTGCCTGGTGCCTGGGAAGGCCAAAGGCATTGGATCCTTGGGGTCTGGAGTTACCGATGGTTGTGAGCCCTGCAATGCCTCGCTAAGTCACATAACAGGCTTCTCACTGCTTCCTGGTTTATTTTCTTTCTTTCCTTCTTTTCTCTTTTCTTTTTTCCTTCTCTCTCTCTCTCTCTCTCTCTCTCTCTCTCTCTCTCTCTCTGAGACAGGGTTTCTCTGTGTAGCCTCCTTTGCCTTGGAACTCACTATATAGACCAGGCTGTCCTCATATTCACAGAGATCCACCTGCCTCTGCTTCCTGAGTGCTGAGATTAAAGACATGCGACACCACTGCCCAGCCTGTGTCCTGATTTATTACTCCGGGAAGGACCTGACAGCTTCCCATTATGAACTCTGTTTGCACAGTCTCTCAGCCATGCCCTCTCCGTTTCCCAGTGCTTCCCAATTCTCTTAGGACCCGTCAACTGTCCCCATGGTCAACCTACATTACCATTCTAGCCTCCCCAGCTACTAGCCATCCCTGGACCTTCTCCTGGGCTCTAATGGGGCGTCGTCTATAGGCCAAGAAGGAGAGGCTGGAACAGCCCTTCTGAGCTCTGCCCTCCCCACAGAGGGGGAACACACCTGTTTCACAGCTCCTGGGCTCCAGACATTTCCCAGAGGCTCTGGGTCCTGCCTCAGCTACCCAGAATAGCCCCAAGGTGTCAGGTGGCGCCTGGTGCCGGGGTGTGGGGTAGATTCATGGCAAATGTCATCAGGATTGAGTTTGAGGCCATTGCCCTGTGAACCTAGACACAGAAGCCGTGGCTACATTTAGGCCAGCTGCCAGCCAGCCCTGTGGACCGTGGCTGTGCTGGCCTGGTCTTCTGACTTGTTCGAGAGGCTTGGGATGCAGTGTGGAGAAGCGCTCTGGGGACTGGGAAGAGAATGGCACTCTGTCGTGGATGCTGAAAACTCCAGCCCTGGGTCTGAGGGAAGCTAAGGCACAAAGGGGAGAGAGAAAGACCTTGAGGCGCCACCAGTATGGGCAGTTGTCCCTCTGCCAGGACCTCAGCTGGAAGGGTGACTGTTCCCTCCCACCCTTTTCTCCCTCAACCCCACTTTTTTCTCAGTAAAGTCTATTGCTGAGGGAAAGTAGAGCCCAGAGAGGGTGGTCTGCTTGTGAGGGTCACACAGCAGGGTCAGACACAGAGATTTGGCCAGGGGGCTCCTCGGTTAGTTCCGCTATTTCAGGATGAAGTCCCTCCCGGCAGGGAGTAAGAAGGGAGAAGTCTCCACTCAGCACCTGCTGTGCCTTGACACAGGCCCTTTGCACACCTCAGTCCCCTGAATCCTTCGGAGGCACCATGCTAGAATGCTCTGCAAAACCCCCTTTTTCAGATGGAGAAACTGAGGCCAGGGATGATGGAGTTGGTGTGAGATCACCATGAGGTGGACAGAGGAGGCCCAAGCCACAGCTAATTCCTGTCTGTGCTGAGGCCCAGGGTTCTTGATGTCAATGTGGGCTTAGACAGTCCTAGTGAGGCATGCTCACACGAGCTTCTGTGGGGCCAGGCCTAGTGTCTAGGACTGTTCAGGGCCGCCCTGCCTCTGAGGTGCTACCTCTAATCCCTCAGAGTAGAGATGCCAGAGGGAGGAGAAGGTCTGGTGGGACACAGACCACAGACGGGCCACAGGTTCCTGCGGGAGGAACAGCGAACAGACATGAGCGGATTTCAATCAGCCTGGTTGTTACAATGTAAATGGCGGCCTTCCATTCTGAGCGGAAGCCCTGCCTGGGGAGGCCTCCAGCACCGAGCTGTATCTCAGCACCGCTCCGTTCCGTTTTCATTACTTTTTGAAACATCTAGGTGGGCCTTGAACTCTCTTCTTAGCCCAGAAAGGCACTGGCAGTCAGTCTCCTGCCTCAGCTTCTGAGCAGCTGCGATGACAGGTACGTGTTTCCAGCCCTGCTTCCCTTTCTGCTTTAAAAAATGATTTATTTTTATTTTATGTGCATTAGTGTGTTGCCTGCATGTATATCTGTATGAGGGTGTCAGATCACTTTGGGCTGGATTACAGACAGTTCCAGGGGTGCTTGAATTGATCCCTGGTCTGCTGGGAGAGCAGCCAGTGCTCTTAACTGCTGGGCCATCTCTCCAGCAAACGCTACTCATTTATATAGATTTTTGAGATAGGGGCAGATGTAGCCCAGGCTGGCCTTAAAATCCTGGTCCTCCTGTACCTGTTACTGACATTCTGAGATTACTAACGTGCTTCCATGCCCAGCCCTTCATGGTGTGTGTGTGTGTGTGTGTGTGTGTATTATATATCTTTCTCAGGTCATCAGGATTTATCTGCCGAGCCATCTCAAACACCGCCTGCTTTTTATTGTTGAAATGGTGCTGCTAGCTGAAGACATATTCTTTCACTAATGTTGGCTTTTCCCTCTCATAAAGATAAGCTTCCGTTCTCCTTACTGTCTTTGGGAGAGCCACGGGACACGTTTTACTGTCCCATGAACCAAGACACCTGGACCTCATAACAGTTAAGTAGCCACAAGGACTGAAAACAGAACCATTCCCCAGATGGTGGATGGCGTTGGCGGGGCGGCTTCTTTGTCTTCAGGGTGTCACCAGGGCCACACCTGAGCTCCCTCTGGGCCTTGAGTTCAGCCTTGGGTCTCGGGTCTCAGGTGGAAGCCTGGTTACCTCCTCCTCTGATCATCTCTGCTTGCGTCTCCTCCGTGCACATGCTGAGGGTGCTCCAGCCCTGGTCACCTCTGACAGGTCTCTGGTCGCTCCTCCCGCCCCCCCTCTCCCCCCCTCTGCCTTTGTCCTCAGGTATCCCTGGCTCTGTGGGATTGGGTTTCCTGGGGGCGGTCATCTGAGACAGGTGGGGACTGTGAGTTTGCAATGCTGCTCAGCCATGCGCCAGGGCTCACAGCACGCTGGGGAATTAGGCTACAACTCTCAACACCCCCATCTCCCCGTCATCCCAAGGCCCCCTCACTCCTGGGCTAAGAAGCCCTCAGTACAGAGGGAAGGACATGGTGTCAGCACTCAGGACCCTGGGGAGATGACTACCTCTGAGAGTCCTCCAGCCTCTGAAGAGCCACCAGAGAATGGAAGGGGGGAGTCTCACAGAGACGTACCCGGTTTTTAGAGGACGTTTTCACGACTCTTAGAAAATGAGATAACTGATATGACTTGGTGCCCTACCAACTATTTCTAGGTGTGTAACCCAGGCAACTTTGCTTTGTCTTTTCTGAGCCTCAGTCTTTCCATCTGCTTAATGGGTATAGTTCTAGTGATTCTCCTTGCAACAGCTGAAAGGATCGATTGACGTCTTGATGGGTAGACATCGAGGTCTGGAGCATGGTGAATGTTCTGTGTTTATCTGCCTCCTCTTCCTCTTCCATTTCCTTCTTCTCAAATCACCCAGCCTCTATAGCAGTGAGTCAGGGGACAGTGTTCGGAAGGTGGTTCCCACCTCTGTCAATGTTTAACCACAGCTGGATGACAGAATGAGCATCTGGATTGCCTCTAACTTGAACACATCAATAAAGATAAAAATCTTGTATGCAGCAGGGACTGAGTATTCAGAAGGGTCATGTCCCTGGGCTCTGCTCAGCCCACAGTGTCCCTGACACCCACGGCAGGGCCCTACAGGGGGAGGAAGTGAGGGAATTGTTTCCAGTTTGGGACTCGACCTGCCACACTGTTGCTGTGTGACTGTGAATGAGTTTGCTAACCTCTCTGGGTCACATCATCCTTTGTGAATCAAATGAAGAGTCTGGACAAGATGAGTTAAGGACTCAGGCTGCGTCTCTGTGCCCAGGACTGGGACCTGGCTGGTGGTGAGGATTGTCAGGGACAGTGGCAGTGCCTGAAGACTCCAGGCTGCAGAATGTGTGTGTGTGTGTGCGCGCGCGCGCGCGCGTGCGCGCGTGTACAGGGCTGGGCAGAGGCTTTGGACTTTTCTCTTTTTCTCTGCAGCCCACAGAGCCTGTGAAGGGAACCCCATGTCACATCTCCTCTACAGGAGACTCTCTGTCCTTAAGTCTCAGGGTACACATGCTCCGTTCTGAAGCTTGCATTCATTGGAAGCGGCTCCTGGAGCCAGTCTGTCACACTGAAACCTGCCCTGAGTACTTTCCCAGCTCCCCCAAAGTGAAGACACCCAGACCCCAGCACCGACTCACCAATAGCCGTGAGGAAGAGCCCAGCCTGGTCAATGGGGGCGCTGCCCTCCTCTTCATAGTAGTTGACGGTGACCTTGGTGAGAGGCACGCATGGGGACAAGAGAGAAGGGCAGAGGTCACAGGTAACAATGAAAAATAAAACAAACAAAAGATGAGGAATAACCCCCTACCTCCCAGCTCATCAGTCCTCTCTAGACGCAAGGCCCCCTCCTCCAGGAAGCACTCCTGGCTGTTGAGATGCTTCTCACAGATGATCCAACTGGAGAAAGGGCTCCTCTCCCCTACCTGACCTGTGCCCTGGCACATCCCCCATTTTCCTAGGTGCATGCCCACTGTGGTGTGTGTCTAGCTCCAGCCAAGCCCCAGGGACTTGTTCCTCTGCATGGCGCCAGGTGCCAACACTGCAAATGGCCTAGAGTAACATTCTTTAGAGCCCAGAGTGGGGACCATCATCTGGGCAAACCATCTCACCCCTGATTGTTCAGCACCGCACTTTAGGTGAGGTCTGAGGCGCTACGCATATCATCTCTAATCAGCTATTTATCCCAGGCTAACTTCAACACAGCAATGCTCCTGTCTCTCTGCCTCTTAAGTGCTGAGATTGCAGGTGTGTACCCCAAGTCCTGACCTCTCTTTCCGTGTGTGCATTCTTAACACTCACCATGTAGCTCGGGCTAGTCTGGTATGAATGAGGTTGGTCTCAAGCTTGCAGCAATCCTCCTGCCTCAGCTTATGTTTCCCTCAGCTCTCTGACTCTTTCTTCCTCCTCTCGACCCCCTTTCTGTCTCCTTCCTTCTTTCTGTCCTAGGAATTGACCTCAGGGCTTCACATATGCTAGACACAAAACTATGAGCACTAGTTTTCATTGAAAACATTATTTTATGTGTATGGGGTTTCGCCTGCATGTATGTCTGTATACCAGGTGCATGCCTGGTACCTTTGGAGGCCAGAACAGGGCATCAGATGACCATGGAACTGGAGTTACAGAGGGTTGTGAGCCACCATGTGGGTGCTGGGAATTGAACCAGGGTCCTCTGGAAGAGCAACCAGTGCTCGTGACCACCGAGCCATCTCTCTGGTCCCCAGTTTTCACTTTTTGAGACAGGATCTTATATGCCCCATGCTGGCCAAAGCAGGCCTTGAACTCTTGATCCTCCTGCCTCTGCCTCCTAAGCGCTGGGGTTACGGGTGTGTGGTTTCATGCCTGGCCACCCAGCTTCCCTCGTCCCCCACCCCCACCCTGCTCTACTAGGGACCCGGAAAACACCATATAGCTCCCGCTGTTTGTATGGCTCAGGTTGGTGTGCTCCCCCGAACCCCCAAGATGCCACCCTGGCTTTGGGCTTCCTCAGTCCTGGATACTGTCTTCCCGGCCATGGTACCTTGTCGCTGCTGGCCTCTGTGCTGGCCTGGGCCATGCTGAGCCGCAGCGTGGTGCTGGGTGACAGGGCCCAACGCTGTTTGCCGTTGGTGACCACCTCCTCTGCCTCTCCGTCACGTACGACCTCCACCTTCACACCCTCTGAATGCTTCAGGCTGAAGGTTTTGGCCCCAGCAGGGGCTGCACTGTAGGAAGAATGGACAGAGGGTAGGACGGAGTCTGGGTTAGGAGGGATAGAGTATCAGCAAGAGAGTCCCAGAGGGGCAGGCCTTCCCGCCGTGTGGTCTGGGGGACCCAGGCAGACCCAGCTGTCCTGCCATGGCCAGCTGGTGGCAGGAGATTGTGAAAGGCTAATTTTGCACTTGCTCAGTTGGAGTCCAACTCTGTCTGTCTGTTTCTGTGTGTCTCTGTCTCTCTTCTCTGTGCCTAATTGTCTGTTTCTCTCTCTCTCTCTCTCTCTCTCTCTCTCTCTCTCTCTCTCTCTCTCTCTCTCTCTCTCTCTCCTGTGTTACAGATGGACCCACACAAGCTACCCAACCATGCTTTTAGCCATAAGACCGAACATTTTTTTTTGTTAGACAGGATATTTTTATGCCACTTAGACTGGCCCCCAAAGTTACTACCCTCCAACATTAGCTTCCCAAGTGCTGGGATTTTTAGGCATGTAGTGCCATGCTTGACTTAGACTCTGATTCATTCATTCATTCATTCATTCATTCATTCATTCCTGAGACATGGTCTCCTTTAGCTCAGGCTGGCCTTGAACTTGCTATGCAGGTGAAGATGACCTTAAACTTCTGATTCTCCCGTGTCCATCTTTCTTCCCAGGCTGCATTATAGGCCTGGTTTATGCTGTGCTGGGGACTAGAGCCTTGACCATGCCAGGCAAGGACTTTACCAGCTGAGCCACATCCCCACTTTAGGCCATGAATTCTTACTGGGTTTTTGATGCTTCGGGCGACCAGCTTTGGGAGCACGGAGCTCTACAGGGTGAGTAACAAACCTAGACATAATGATTTTGCTCCAATGGTAGAGCTGGGCCTGGAACCCCACCTTCTGCCTGGTGCCACTGGGGACTTATCAAGACGGGGCCTGGAACCAGGTTTTGTCTCAAAGGTCCCCAGGTCTGGAAGTCCTTACTTCTGAAGGTCATATCTTGGGGCTTATGCATGGCTTCCTGCAGAAGGAGAAATGGTTTGGGGATTGTGAGAACGCAGCAAGACTCAGGGTAGGGAGGGCATTGGCTTGCTTGCTCTGGCTGCTAGATACGGAAGTTTATGTAGGACAATTTATACACTGACATTCTATCTCAACGGGGTGGTGTCTGGAGACCTTTAGGAGATGGTGAAGGTTGCATGGGGGCATCAGGGGCTCTAATCCAATATGAATGGTGGCCTTTTAAGAAGTGAGAGATAAAATAAAGGGGTGCAGGCAGCAGGTGCCAGGGTGGCCAGGGGGTGGAGGTGCCAGGACTGGCGGTTTGGGTAAACCAGATTTGAAGGCTCCTAAAGACCTCAGCGGGTCTGGGGGCTCTGGAAGGATTCCTGTGGGATTTGAAATGACCACAGTGCAGGCCTGAGTATGTCTCAAAGGCATAGCTGCTTCTGGGGGCAGGGGTAGCGCAGGGGTCCAAGAGTCTCAGAAACATTGCACACTGTTTCAATTTTCAGGCGTTTTCTCTCTTTTTCCTCCTCCTCCTCCCTCTTCTTCTTCTCTTCCTCCTTCTCCTCCTCCTTCTTCTTGTTCTTCTTCGCCTTCATCTCCATCTCTCCATCTCTGTCTCTCTGTGTCTTTTTATCTCTGTCTTTCCACCGCCTTCTCCTCCTCCTCCTCTTCCTCCTCTCCACCACCATCATCATCATCATCATCATCATTTTTCTTTTGAACCCAGGGTCTTCATATATAGCTTTGCCTGGCCTGGAATTCACTATGTAGACCAGGCTGGCTTTAAACCTGCCCCAAACCTCGTGCCTCTGCTGGGAGTGCTGGGGTCACAAGCTTATGCTGCTATACCTGGACTTAGGTCTTCAGGGCTCCCCTACAGACTTAGGGGTCCCATCCCCTGAGAGGCTGCTGGTTGCCAGGGCCAGGCGAGAGTCTCGGCTGGTGATGAGGCTGAGCAGGAGGCTTAAGTTTGTGACTCTCAAATGCCACAGCTGTAGCCGCCTCCGTGACAGCTCAGACGCTCGTCCAAACAGAGGCGGCTGGGACCTAAGAATATTCTAGAAACTACTGGGGCCACAGCTTGAGAAACGCGGATTCCATCTTCTGCAGTGTGGTCTTGCCGTTCTTTTAGGCCTGGGGTGGGCCGTGGCAGTGGCTAGCAGTCTGCAGAGGCTGCCAAGCAGTGCATTCTGTTTGTTTTGCTTTTGAGACACGGTTTTTCTTAGCCCTGGGTTGTCCTGAAACTCACTCTGTAGACAGGCTTCCCGGCTCTGCCTCCCAAGTGCTGGGACTAAAGCCATGAGCCACCACAACCTGGCAAGGCTAGCAATCCATTCTTGGTCTTTTTGGCTGAAATCAAGTGGAGGACGCTCGAGCCCCGCCTTCCTTGAAACAAGCGCACTTCATCTGGCTTTTACATCAGGTTACCATAGGCGGGTTTTCTGAGATAACGATGCTTTCCAAACCACACCAAAAGCTAGATCCCCCAGGACCGCATTCGTCTCTGGGCCTGCCTCCATCCCTCTGATCCAGTAAGAAACCGAAGAAGCATCTCGTGGGTTAACACCAGAGCCACATCAGAGCTCTTGGGCCCCAGGCCTCCTACAGCCCTGCACCAGCCTAGCTCCGAGGCTGAGCAAACAACTATTCTTGGAGCCCTGGCAGAGGCCACAAAGGAGCCATTGTCCCTGTGGATCCTGTTGGCTGCCTCCTCCCCCGGGGGAAGATCCTGTTAGAATCTCCTGCAGAAACCCGAGAGCCTGGAGTTCCAGATGGCTTGGGGTCCCTAGAGGCTGTGGGACAGTATTGAGGGAGGGAAAGGAATGGGGTAGGGTGGCTTTGACCTCCTGGCTTACTGGAGAGAGTCCCACAGAGAGCATGCATAGGACAGGAGACTCACCCTGAGACCCATGTCTGCCCTGTGTCCTAGCGCCAGGAGGGACAGTAAATGAATGCTTCCTGATTCACTTTTCAAGGTGATATCAGAGCATTTTATACATCTATTAACTGTGTGTGTGTGTGCGCGCTCATGTGCAGATCAAAGGTTGGTGCTGGTTCCTGTATAGATTTCTACCTTAGTTTTTGAGATAGAGTCTCTCACTGAACCTCTAGCGAACCGTTTTGGCTACACGGGTGAGCCCCTGGAACCCACTCGTCTCCATCCCCCCAGTGCTGCAGTTACAGACCTTATGTGGGTGCTGGGGATCTGAACCCAGACCCTCACGCTTGCACACAAGTGCTTCCAGCCCCTCACTGTGCACTGTAGTTCCTGAGACCCGGAATGCTGTTCCTCCGAATCTGCACCTGCCCAGTGCCTGCCTCTCCTCTCCATGAGGGGATTTGCAGAGCTCCATGCTTGAGGGTGCGATGTGCCTGTCCTTTGCTGGCCCCTGGCTCTCAGTTTGTCCATTTGGCTTGGCCCCTCATTAACACCAGCCGGGGTTCATCCTTGGAGTGACCCCAGCTCCTGGCCGCTGTGGTGTGACACCCTGCCCCCGGGGCTTGGAGGAGCTGAAAGGGGGAGTTGTGGGTGCCAGGCTGGTAAGCACCCTCGGGGACATTGGGGAGGGGAGGGGAGGAAAGGGGAGGGTAGAGGAAGGGGGAGGGGAGGAGAAGGGAGGGGAGGGGAGGAAAGGGGAGGGTAGAGGAAGGGGTGAGGGGAGGGGTGGGGAGGGAGAAAGATCTCAGCCCAGGCCTCACGCCTGGTCCTCACTATTGTGGTAGTCAGAGTCCTGAGGGCTGACACTGGCCGAGGCAGGGTTGGTGGAGGTAAACCTTGTCATGTGTGTATAGTCTTGTCATGTGTGTATAGCCTGGGCATGTGTGTATAGCCTGGGCATGTGTGTACAGCCTTGTCATGTGTGTATAGCCTTGTCATGTGTGTATAGCCTGGGCATGTGTGTATAGCCTTGTCATGTGTGTATAGTCTTGTCATGTGTGTATAGCCTGGGCATATGTGTATAGCCTGGGCATGTGTGTATAGCCGGGGTATGTGTGTATAGCCTGGGCATGTGTGTATAGCCTGGGCATGTGTGTACAGCCTTGTCATGTGTGTATAGCCTGGGCATGTGTGTATAGCCTGGGCATGTGTGTATAGCCTTGTCATGTGTGTATAGTCTTATCATGTGTGTATAGCCTTGGCATATGTGTATAGCCTGGGCATGTGTGTATAGCCTTGGCATGTGTGTATAGCCTGGACATGTGTGTATAGCCTGGGCATGTGTGCATAGCCTGGGCATGTGTGTATAGCCTGGGCATGTGTGTATAGCCTGGGCATGTGTGTATAGCCTGGGCATGTGTGTATAGCCTGGGCATGTGTGTATAGCCTGGGCATGTGTGTATAGCCTGGGCATGTGTGTATAGCCTTGTCATGTGTGTATAGCCTGGGCATATGTGTATAGCCTGGGCATGTGTGTATAGCCTGGGCATGTGTGTATAGCCTGGGCATGTGTGTATAGCCTGGGCATGTGTGTATAGCCTGGGCATGTGTGTATAGCCTTGGCATGTGTGTATAGCCAGCCCCCTTCTCTACTTGCTCCACCAGGAACCCATCACAGGGGCCTGGTGCTCTCCACAGGAAAGAACAGTCTGATCTCTGGTGGCTCCCTTTCTCAGAAGCCTCAGGGACCCCCCCCTTTCTACCCACAGAAACAACTCCCAGCTCCTGAGCAAAGCCCTGTCCCCCCAAAGGCCCATTTCTTGCTCTCTGGCCCCCAGGCCACTGAAATGACTCCTTTACCGTCTCATGGGCCCCACTTTCCTGCCAGGTGGCTTTGCTCCCATGGGACTTATCATCTGTTGTGTGCAGAACCATTGCCCGTCTTACAAGACCCAGCATAGCTGCCTCCTCTTCCAGGAAGTCTTCCCTGTTTCCATCAGCCAGATCGCCTAACTCTTTCCCTTAGCCAGCACCCCGAATACTAACAGGTGTTCAATGCGTTTCTCCCATGAGTCTCAGGAACACTTTGAGGGCAGTTAACTGGCTCCTTGTGATAGATAAATCAGCCCGATCTCATCCATGACAATACCGTATGGAGAATTTACCACAGCAAGCCACAGGCTCTCAATCTATGCTTTACACAGCCCCACAAAGCCTGCCTTATCCATCTCATTTCACAGACAAGCACCCTGAGATCCAGGTAGAATCCAACCTTGCTTCAAAGAGGTCTCAGGACCCTCACGGCAGGGGGTGAATGAATTACAAGAGCCCTGGACCTGGGAGAGCCCATAGACTGGAGCCCTCACCAAGTAAGGACCCAGAGAAGATCAAGTGGGGCTTGGTCAAGAGGCTCGTGGGGATTCCCCCGACACCCCGCTTATTTGTAAACAAGAGTCTGGGGCCCAGAGGGGACTTCCTGTCCTGGACCCTTGGGCTCAGGGTCCTGCACGGCTATGCGTGGGCAGGAGAGGAGCCGGCAGCTTCTAAACATTGGCGTTTGGAGGTGTGAGCTCCTGGGACCTCTGCTCAGCGAGGAGGAGCCTCACAGACCACACTAAGTGAAGCAACTGTGAGCTTGGCACACGGGGTGCCAGGTCCTTCCTCCGCCCTCCCACTCCTGGGCACCAGCCTGAAACCTGAATCCTAAGTAGCTCCTGGCAGCGCCTCCTGTCCCAGGCCCAGAGCCCTGGGTGTTGTTCTAATTTATGGGGCCACGGGACCTGGCCTGGTGTTCTCCTTCGTCACTCTCTCGGCAGCAGCAGCAAGCATCGGGGCTCTGCCAAGCTCTGCCGCATACCCTTGACCTTCCATGGACCCATCCAACAGGGCCTGCCTATTGAGGTCGAAGGTGGCAAGCTCCGCCCCCATAGCCGATCATGATTCTGTAAGGGGCGGAGCAGGGAGGAGCCATTCCCCAAACAGGAGCCTCAGGAAGACAGGTTGGGAGAGCAGTCCACAGTCTGGGCTCTACTCCTCCACCCCTCCTCAGCCGTGTGGTCTGACTTTAGGTCCCTCAAGGGTGAAAGGGATGATAACAGCTTATGAAGGCGGTATGAGGGCGGAGCGTATGCAAATAACTACATGAATATGAAACGAGCAAGTAAATGTTGGGAAGGCTGCTGGGTGTTCAATAAATGTTGGGGAGTGATATTAAGTGAATAATGGCAAGTGCTCTCTCTTTCTCTGATGTGTGTGTGTGTGTGTGTGTGTGTGTACATGTGTATGCACCTGCAAATGCTTATCTGTGCATACTCACAGAGGCCAGAGGACATAGGGTGCACTTTCTCTCTCTCTCTCTCTCTCTCTCTCTCTACCTTATTCTCTCTCTCTCTCTTTACCTTATTCTCTCTCTCTCTCCTTTTTAAAGACAGTTTCACTATGCAGCCCTGGCTGTCTCAGAACTCACTATGTAGATCAGGCTAACCTGGAACTCACAGAGATCCACCTGCCTCTGCCATCCAAGCACTGGGATCAAAGGCATGAGTCCTGCCTCATTTCACTGAATCAAGGTCTCTCACTGACCTTGGCGCTAGACTGCAAGGAGCCCCGGCCAGGCTGCAAGGAGCCCCGGCCAGCCTCCTGCCTCTGTTCCTTCAGCACCGGTGTTAAAATAGTGGTTTTCTGTGGGTGCCGGCATTTGGACTCAGGTCCCACCCACTGAGCTATCTCACCAGCCCAACAATAAGATCTTTAAAAGCCAAAACAAAGCAAAACAAATAATCAATTGTCTCTTCCAACTGTGGCAACAGCTTCTAAGTTCCTCAAAGCAGCCTCCACTCAGAGACTGCTCTCTCCACATGAGACAAGGGAGGGGACTGGTGTCTGGCTGACTGGTAGTTCCTACCAGGGACATGAGGTCTGGGAGGAAGAAGATCACTTCGCCCTCAGCCTTTGATGGTGGAGTGTGTGTGTGTGTGTGTGTGTGTGTGTGTGTGTGTGTGTGACGGCTTGCTCTTTCACCCTTGTGACTTGATGAAAGAATGAGGGGCCCCCACTCTCCTTCCTACATAACTGGGTGCACCACCAGGTCTTGCTCTGTGGCGTCTACTCAGAGACCCTGGGATGACAGCATCTCTTGGGGTCCTGAGCCAGAACCCGTGTCTCAGCTAGGGAGGACTTGGTGTGAAGCAGGCCCGGGTGGGGGTGGCAGTGCTTCAGGGGGCAGGGGACTCCCATCCAGGGTGGAGGGTGGCCAGGGGTGGGGAAGCATGAGCTCTGAGCGACGCAACTCACACCTGAGTCCTGGTTGTCACCAGGCAAACGGCTTCCTCTTTCTGAGGCTCCTTTTCTTGGTCTGCAGACTGGGATGCTCAAAGAGCATCTTCTAGGTCTTACACAGAACAAAGAGGGACAGCACATCCCTTCGTGGTCCTTTCTGCTTGAGAAGTGACTTGTCCCTGAAGACGCTGGACATGTCCTAGTGAAGGAGGTGCCTTTCTGCCTGGCACATGAGCTCAGCTGTGACTTTCTTTCCCTGGGACATCTGATAATGTCTGGAGGCATTTTTGGTTGTCATATCGTGTAGGAGAGAGGCTGCTACTAACAGAGGTTAAACTGAGGCAGGAATACCACCCATTATGTTACACTGTGCAGAACAGTCCCTTCAACAAAGAATTACCCAGAGAGGTACTGGGTCTCTGGTCAGAACATGTGCTGTCCAGGACAGTGGCCATCAGCATAGGTGACCGAGGGACCTTTGCAAAGCAACCAGCAGCTCACTCCAGATGAACTTTAAGGGTCACAAAGTGTCACAGGGAAAGAACATCATCAGCTTTCTCATGAACTATCTTCCATGATCACGTATTCCGACGACGGCGCTTTGGACATGTTGAGCTTAACAAACTATAGCATAAGCATTAAAGTAATTACATCTCTCTAACTTGTGTATGTGTTCATGTGTATACATGTGTGTACATGTGTTGGGGGTGGGTGGGATAAGTACACATGAATGTCAGAGGAAGATGTTGGGTGTTCTGTGCTGATACTCTCTGCCAGGGACTCTCCCTGACCCTGGGACTGAGCTGGTAGGTGGCAAGCCCCCAGGGCCCTTCTCATCTCTGCCCCCCACAGAGCGCTGGAGCGCGCATGCGGGCGCGCGCGTGCACACACACACACACACACACACACACACACACAGCCACACCTAGCTTTGTACATGGAACCTGAGGATCAAACTGAGACCCTCACACTTACAACGTAACACATTTTCCCTCATTGCTCCAGCTCCAACTTTTCTTTTGGCTATTTTGAGACAGGGTCTTACTAGGTAGCCCTGTCTGGCCTGGAAGTTGCCATGGAGACCAGGCTGGCCTCAAACTCAAAGGGACCCATTCCTGCCTCTGCCTCTCGAGTGCTGGGTTCAAGGCATGCACCACATACCCAGTTGCCGGTACTAACCACATTAAGTAACTTTTATTAGTGTTTCTTGGAGGTGGGGTGGGAGACAAGGTCTCTCTGTGTAGCCTTGGCTGTCCTGGAACTCACTATGTAGACCAGACTAGCTTTGAACATACAGAGATCCTCCTGCCTCTGCCTCTGCCTCCCATCCCAGTGCTGGGATTATGCGCCACTTTTTCTTCCTTTTGAAGTATGCGTGCATGTGTATTGAAACAGGGTCATGCTGTGTAGCCCAAGCTGAGTTGGAACTCACTCTGTAGTCTAAATGAAACTTTGACTTGTGGTCCTCTGGCCTTAGCTTCTGGTGTGTAGGGATTACAGGTGTGTAGCACTAACTTAGTTTTAAAGGTAGATGACTACAACATTGACAACGACAACCACAGCCTGTATTCAGCTTCCTTTGGGCAGGTTATGGTCTAGGCTGTGCTGATTCTCATGGTGTTGGGACCCTCATACTGTGAGCTGTGAGTCCTCGCTGAGGCTGGTGGACAGTTGCCCCTTGCCCTCCACCATGCTGGGCCTCTCTCTGCTTAGGTGGGGCAAGGACAAGAACTTAGGGACAGACCCCCCCCCTCTTTGTGCCTTAGCCCCCAGCAGAGGCCGCATGTCAGTCTTTCAGACAGTCCCCACAGTGCCCCGGCAGGCAAGCAGACAGGCATGATGACAGCTGTGGCTTAGGGACCTGAGCGCCCTGGATCCTGGCTTACCCCTTGGCAGTGCCCAATTCAATGCTGAGAGCGGGGAAGAGATGGGCACCCTCCCAAGCCACTGGCACCTAGACCATACTCCACCCCTAGGTTACAATCCTGCTTTGGGGTCTACATGAAGGACCATGGAAGTCCAGGCCCAGGTGAAGTAGAGGCTAGGACTGAGGCCTAAGGGCAAAAGGAGGAGAGAGAGGCCCCGACTCAGGCTTGCTGCGACCGGCAGGGCCAGGGCCTCCTGTAGAAGTGGCTGGGCAGCTGGGAGGGAGCTGGAGGGTGGGCAGGAGAGCCTGAGGGGGTGCTCAGGTGGGTTTTGAAAGGCTAGGAACAGTTGGGTGCTTTAGTGTCAGAATGATCTGGGAACAAGTCACATAGAGAACGTACCTACCGACCCAGATCTCAGCACAGGGTCTTGCCTCAGAATCCCGCATGCCCTTCCCTCCAGCACGAAGCTCTCCCACCCTCCACCCTCGAAAGGGTGAACAATGAGGGTGCTCCCAGCAGATAGTGTGGCCTCTCGGGCTGCTCTAGCCACTCCTTCCCCACAGCACCTTTCTGAGGTCCCACACTACACCCGTTTTCATGGGGTCCGGGACACACTCAGCACTATTCCTTCACTCTGCTGTCTCAGGTACCCTAACCCCCCATGGAGCTTGTGGGCAGAGAAGATGGGGGAGGAACAGGTCTTGGCTCCCGGGGCCTGCAGCGGGTGGAAAGTGACCCCTCTCTGATCTCAGGGTGATGTCAGGAAAGGCATTTGGGGACAGAGTTCACAGCCAGTGCCTGGGGACAGGCAACCATCAGCAACCCCCCGGAGGGTGAAATCGGATAAGTACCAGGCCAGATTCCACGTGGGCAGCAACCCTTTGGGCAAGCCAGTCCCCAGCACATCCCAGGGTGTTACAGCTTGCAGGGGGTGGGAAGTCCACTGGTGGAGGAGGCTGGACTGGGTTGAAAGGTGAGCCAAGAAGGGTGGGGGGGAGTGAAAGGGGCGTGTACGGAGAGCCCAGGTGTGTTGAGGTCACCCAGTAGAGGAGCTGGAGAGACCAGGCATGGGAAGGCTAGGTTTAGGGAGCAGTCTCAGAGAGGGGGCTGCGACAGGGGCTGTAACTAGGTGTCTTAGAGGGGTCTCAGGATTGCGTGGATGTGGATGCTGGCCTGGGCAGTCTCTGGATTTCTGAGGATCTCGAACTGAGGGACAAGCGGGATACTGGAGCCAGGTCCAGGATCTCAGGGTTTGTGAAGGGTAGGTGAGAGGGTGACTCGCCGGTCTCGGCTCACCTGTAGACATCGGTCCAGAGCTGCGTGCCCAGCACGTACACCGCCTCCACGCGGCTCCCGTACTGCAACCGCACAGTCCGTTCCCGCAGCATCTTCCCCACGCAGAGACCACTGCAGTCCGCGCAGCTCCCAGGAATGAGCACCTGCTACAGGTAAGCCCTGCGCGGCGCCTGCGCTCGCCGCCCAGCAGCCGGCGGCCTTAAGCTGCAGCCGGGGGGCGGGGCGTGGGCGGGGCTGTCCGCCGGACTCCTCTTGGAGTGGGCCTGAGAACCCGTCCGTCAAGTCTGGCCCCGCCCCCAAGCATCTCTGCCTGCAAGTTGTCAATTCCTGCTTTCTTTGTTTAGCTGTTCATTCTTTTATTCGAATAAATTCCCCTTTCTGGACCCTCCCCCTCCCTCCAGCTCCGAGGGGCAGAAAATGCGAGCAGGAGCAGCCGAAGGGACAGGACAGGACTGAGTGGGTGACAACCAAAGCCAACCTGGGACCAAGGAATGCTTCTCAGAGGAAACCTCTGAGGCTTCTTAAAGATCTTGCCAACACCAGGGGGAGGAGAGGCGCCTCCTGAACACCTTCGGGAAGCTGGACACCTCCACATTAGATCACGTTGCCATGGAAAATAGGGAGTGGGGTGGAGTCGGGGGAACCGTGCCCTTGGCAGAATGCTAAGCCCAGGCATGAGAGCGACAGCACGAGCCTGGAATGGGGTAATCTGGGGGTGCATGCTGGCTGTCCCCGACAACGGTGAGCAGACTGAGCTGGAGCCAGGAATCAAGACCCCGGATGGGGCGTGAGAGGGCTGGGGAGGAGAGGACTGTTTATGGATGGAGATTTGGGTGGCTCCCGGTGGCTGGGAGGATGTGCCTAGTTGAAGGACAAGGGACTGACGGGGGCGGGGGGGGGCGGGGGAGAGGATTAGGGCTCCAGCCTGCGACACCAAAAGGCATGCCAAGGTAGAGAAGGTGCACCGTGACATCTAGTGGCAGGGGCGTGGGGGGGGTGTCTGAACCCCATCCACCGGCCCTTTCTCACTGAACCCAAGCCTGGTGCTATGCAGTTTGAGGAAGTGGCCTTTTTGTTAAGGGAATGGAAACTGAAGGGCGAGTGGAGGGATGCATATTGGAGAGGGAGGGGGACTGATGGGAGATCCAGCAAAGGGCGCACTGAATTCAACGCATTCATAGGCTCATAGGGATGCCCAGGCACGCCCAGACAGTCCTCGACCCCATCCTTCTCCTCCAGATGCCCAAATTAGGAGATGGTAAGGACCCCAGCTGTCCCTGGGTATCAGGGATCTCGGAGGAATGTGGGTGGAGAAGCAGAGAGTCAGAGTCCCAGCCAGAGGGGTCACTGTCTCCTGAAAGGCTTGGGGTTCAGATCCTGGGAGAAGCTGGTAACTTCTGATTGGTCCCTGGGAGAGAGTTCTCCAATCAGGAGGCAGCATGTGGGAAAGACTCCAAGAGGCACCAGACTGGGAACCTCTCCCCTGCAGAAGTGGGCTTGGGTCTGAGGACCCCTCTGCATGCAAGCTCTGCTTGCAAGCGAGAGCGTTCCCATCTCCAACAGGGGCAGAACAGTCTTGTGTGTCACTCACTCCTACTAAGTAAGCGGGGTCCCGTGTGGAACAAGGACATATCTCCTCTCAACCAAGTGAGTCCCAACAGAGCCAGGGTTGTGCGATCAGGAAAAGGCTGTGGTTACCCAGCTGGGCAGGAATGACCTCGTGCACTCATTACATATGCGGTTTCTGTGCCCCACACTGCACCCAAGCCATACTTCCCAAAGCGTTAGAATTAAATTATTGTATCTTTCCAGGAACCCTGTCACTCTTGAGATGAAGAAAGAAGAACACAGAGAGGGTGAAAAACTAACCTAGGGGTGCACAGCTCCTGACAGTGGCAGTGCAGGAACCTGGGTGGGGGGACACAGGGTGAGGGTGGCTCACCCTGCCTCTAGAAAGCTCATAGGTAATCTCTCAGCATGATGGAAGGTACGAACTGCTATTAAATGAGACAAGACTCAGACAATGCTGGCAGTCTGGTCCTAGACTCAGGAAACAAAGCCCCTCCCCTTATGTAACCTGCCCTTCTCTTGGCACCCACATCACCCAGGCCTCTGACCTGGTTCACCCCATTGGGCCCAGTGCCTGGCTTGACGGGATAGGGGCTTTCAGAGCCCAAGGGTTTAAAATAGCTGAAGTGGTCACAGCTGTTGGTGGATTGAGGGCCGGAGGTCTCACACATGACGGCCGCTCCTGCTGCCCCCCCACCCCCACCCCGGAGCCTAGCAAATCCACATGGCATCTCGCAGTGCCTTTTGGAGGGTGCCAGCAAAGGTCAGGCTCAGATCTGACCAGTTCCCAGCACTGACAGTCCTGGACCACTCCTCCAAGACAACTCCTGTCAAACGTGGGACCAGAGAGGCTGAGCCTGCAGATGTCTCCTCTGCCAGATGCTCAACTCTGTTGCGGGGTCGCTCTGTGCCTGGCTTTGGGGAACCTGGCTGGAGGTGACTTAAAACATCTATGAGCTTGCCTTCACGCGGGCAGCTCACCAAGGGTATCATACAGGCAAGATCTAAAGAAAAAAAATGTGTGGTTACTGGGGAAGATTTTTTAAAAAGCATGACCATCCAGGACCTAGCAGCAAAGATCAAGGTGGACACTAATTTTTTTTTCAATAGACCCTCCCCTTTCCGGTGTGTACACATGTGTATGTGGCTGTGCTCACCTGTGCGTGCATGTGTGGAGGTCAGAGGTCAGTCTCAGGAGCCTGCCTCTATACCTTAAGCTCTTCTACCTTAAGTTGTTAATTTCACATGGTATATGATGAGTGTTTTGACTGCATGTACCTCTGTGCCAGAAGAGGGCATCAGATCCCCTGGAACTGGAGTTAGAGACAGTCGTGAGCCGCCATGTGGGTGCTGGTCCTCTTAACCACTGAGCTGAATCATCTCTGTGTCCCCAGCCTTTCCACCTTATTTTCTTTGAGGCAAGATCTCTCCAGGAATCTGGAATTCAACGTTTTAGCAAGATTAGGTGTCGAGCAAGGCCACCCACCCCACTCATCTGGGTAAAGCGAGCACTCTGGCATGTTCTGAGTCTCATCTTGCAGGGCTTGCCCGAGGCAACAGTCACGACACAAAGCCCCAAGGCTGTGCGGGAACGGCTCTGACGTTTTCCCACATTGAAAGTTTGGTAGACTCGGGGTTATATCTGACGCTGGTCCTCACTCTCTGGGGCCCTCTCTGTTTTTTTTTTCCTCTATAAAGATAACCCCCGTAGCACCCAGCCTGTGTGATGGCAGATGATAAAAGTGACGGTGGCAAATGCTCCTTGCTCGCAGCCCAGTTCCACTAGCTAATAGTTCTGTTCTCTGCAGATGGATGCTGACCTGAAGATTTCTCCAAAGGGGCTCCTCACTGGGCTATTTTCATAGACACTCGAAATGTCCACACTATGAGGGCAGCCTGGCTCTGCCTTGTGACTTGGGCTCTATCTGCAGGTCATGGGAAGTCATAGGAAGCTCTGGAAGTCGATGGCGGTGTGACCTCACTTGAGGAGACTCCCCTTGGAGACAGGAATCCTGGAGGGTTACAGACCAGAATGGACTTGAGAGGGAGGTGGCCGCTTCTCCCACTATTGCTGTGCTGGGGACTGGCAGGCCTGGCCTTGCCTCATTCCCTCACATCTGCCCTTTCCTCCAGAAGAGTCCTGTTTCTTCTCTTCTCCCTGTGGATGGGTAACTGGCCCACTGGTGAATGAGGGGCAGTGGGGTATCAGTAGGGACGATGATGGCCAAGAAGAAGAAGAAGAAGAAGAAGAAGAAGAAGAAGAAGAAGAAGAAGAAGAAGAAGAAGAAGAAGAAGAAGAAGAAAAGATGAAAAAGAAGAGAAGAAAAAGAAGAATAAAAGAAGGAGGAGGAGGAGGAGGAGGAGGAGAAGAAGAAGAAGAAGAAGAAGAAGAAGAAGAAGAAGAAGAAGAAGAAGAGGAAGAAGAGGAGGAGGAGGAAGAGGAGGAGGAGGAGGGGGAAGGGGGAGGGGGAGAAGAAGAAGAAGACGATGACGACAAGGGCACAATACTTGAGGGAGTGAGCCAAAATCTGCAGTTCACCAGGCATCCATCACTAGAAGATACTTAAGGAAATGATCCCTCGAAGGCTGGCAATGGCCACAAGGTGGCACCAGGTCCCCATTCTAGAGGCACAGGGAGCCAGTGTTCTCAGTGACTAAGCCTCTGTCAGCTGTCTGACCTCTTGCTTCCCTAGGGCTTGGGTTGGGATGCAGGGATTCCATTTGTGTCAGGTCAGGTCAGGTCAGGTCAATGCTGAGTCCCTGCTCTCTGGTCAGAGGAATGACGGAGAACTCAAGTGAGGAACCAAGCAACCCAGCTGCCGTCACACCGCACTTTGGGCAGGAGAGGCCCATCCTATCACTTTAAGGTGTTTGTCAGTAACCTCGGGAGTCTTGGTTATTGATTCAGTGTTTTAAAGTATAATTTTTTTAAAGATGTGTTTGTGTGCGGTTTACACACGTGTGTCTGGGTGTCCATGGAGGCAGAGGTGTCAATGTCATCGGAAGTCGGCTGACACACAGGTGGGAGTTTATGCCTCAGGTGACAGTGGCTGCATGGACCAGTTGGCAGTATAGAGATGAAAGAACTTTCTGGAACAATTCCTGGAGACTTTGGGTGAATGCCACGGACAATGTCCCCCCACCTCCAATTCCCCCCCCACTAACACCCCTCCCCCCAGCAACGGGAGGCTCTGGGAACCGAAGGAGCTCTGCCTAAACCCATAAGAGGACAGTGGAAGGACTTCTGGGGAGCAGGAAAATAACGGGGAGGACAGGGGAGCAGAGCTTAATATCTAGGAGGACTCAGCCTAGTTATCTTGGTTTTTTTTGTTGTTGTTGTTGTTTTTGGTGGGGTTTTTTTTGTTTTTGGTTTTGTTTTTTTTTTGGTCTTTTTATTATTTTGTCCATTTTTTTTCTCTCCTCTCAGAGCTGAGGACCGAACCCAGGGCCTTGCGCTTGTTAGGCAAGCGCTCTACGACTGAGCTAAATCCCCAACTCCAAGACTCAGCCTAGAATCTCAAAGTCAGAAGCGCCTGGGATTTGAAGCCCCAGGCCAACTGAGCTTTCCTGAGCCTCAGTTTCCCCATTTATAAAGGTGAGTGGTGAAAGTTCTCTACCTAATGACTACAAGAATGAAGTGGGCGAGTGCGCAAACAGGATGGAGTGCTGCTCACACAGGTTTGGTGCAGCCCATACAGGCCCAGTGCTGCCCACGCAGGGCCAGTGCAGCCCACGGAGGCTGGGTGCAGCCGGGTGCACCGCCCTCCCTGAGTCAGCAGGAAGGCAGGAGTGGGTGACTCCGCTTTAACTCCCGCAACTGTTGTCCCGTGGACTCTGGGGTGCAGGTTTGTTTCCCTCAAGGCTTTTGTGATGAGAATAGCTGGTCAGTTTCCTTTGGCTTTAAAAATATTATCAAGGCCACATTACACCCCCCTCCCCCTTCAAAAAATTAGCCTCCAAGCCAGTGATTCTCAACATGTGGGTCGTGACCTGTTTGCGGTTTGCATATCAAATATTGTGTATATGAGATATTTACATTATGATTTATAGCCGTAGCAAAATTTAATTGTGAAGTAGCAACAAAGTAATTTTACGGCTAGGGCCGTCGGTCACCACTACACGTGATCACCACTACACGTGATCACCACTACACGTGATCACCACTACACGTGATCACCACTACACGTGGAATCGTATTAAAGGGTCGTAGCATTAGGAAGACTGAGAAGCCCTGCTTTAAGCCGTGTGCTCAGGTTAAACATCTTTTCTGAACACCATCTGCTCCCAGGTATGTGAGGCACCAGAGGAGTCAGAGTCAGGCGGTGGGCGGAATGCGGTTCCTGTGGAGATGCCCTGCGCCCTGCCCTTGGCTACTGGACCCCTGAAGCCGCAATTCTGAGGAACTGGAAAGTCCTTGGAGTCTCCCGCGGAGACCTAGGGCCAGCTCACGAAGGAGCTTAACTTGCCAGGAAAGAGATTCTGGGAATCTCTTGGTTCTGGCAGAATCACGTGGTTCTAGGCAGCCGGTTGGACCACCTACGGGGAGAGACTGGAGCAGAGATAAGGATGGATCAGTGATGGGCAGGGCCACACCCTGAAGGAGACTGCCTAGTTACCCGCCTCTCCCCATTCCATTTAATCCATTTAAACCTGAACCTCGTGTCAGAGGTCCGAACCCAGAGGGTGGACTTCGGGGAGATAGGTCCCTGGATATTGGTGCTTCTCTGCTCAGTGCCGTGCTGTGGGGGTTGGGGGCGGGGGTGGGGCACCTTACGCTCTGGCCTTAACAGCTGCTACCCCCATCTATTATCTCCCATGTAGTCCTATGCTTTATCCCCCTCTCCTCAGAACTTTGCACAACAACGCCCACACATTACTGTTTCTTTGGGTTTTCTTTGCCGTATGAAGACACTATGTCCTGAACAATTTACTTTGTGTCCTGTGCAACCAACGTGCTTTGTATTGTATTTTGTATATGTATTTTGAGGCCCCAAGGGGGCCCTTAGATAGAGAACCTAAAAAGTTAAAGGAAAAAAAAATTCCGTTAGACAAAGTCTCCCTAGGTAGTCCTGGCTAGCCTGGAACTTCTAGACCAGGCTGGCCTGGAACTCATTGGAGCTTCCTGCCTTTCTCTGTGTCTCTGTGTCTGTGTCTGTCTCTGTGTCTCTGTCTCTCTCTCTCTCCCTCTCTCTCTGTCTCTGTGTCTCTGTCTGTCTCTCTGTCTCTGTCTCTGTCCCTCTCCCTCTTCCCCCCTCTCTCTCTGTGGGGGGGCAGAACTCAGGTTGCCAGGGTTGGTGGCAAATACTTTTACCCACCTTGTTGGCCCCAACCTTAGTTTTTAAGACAGGGTCTCTCATTGGCACCAGGAATTCACCCAGTTATGCTAGATTGACCCAGCGAGCCTCAGGGAATCCCGAGTCTCCACTTCTGGTGTGTGTGGGAATTACAGATGCTTGCTGCAATGCTCAGCTTTTTACATGGGGGCTTGTGATCCAGACTCAGGTCCTTCCTGTGTATATGCCAAGCGCTTTATCAACTGAACCGTGTCTCTAGCCCCATTTGTTTGTTTTCAAGACAGCATCTTACTATGAAGCTCAGGCTGGCGGGGAATGTTGGGTCTTCTGCCTTAGTCTCTGGAATGTCCTGACTACAGATGTGTGCCAGATAGCACCCGGCCAGCTCCACTGGTTTTAAAAGTAGATAATACAGAGATGTCTCAACCCAAACTCTCCTTCCCAAATACCCCTCAGAGAAAAATGTCAACACGGGGCTCGAGTGATAATGGATCAGCAGTTAAGAGCACTGTCCGCTCTTGCAGAGGACCCGGGTTTGATTCCCAGCACCCCCATGGCAGCTCACAAGTGTCTGTAACTCCAGTCCTAGGGACTCTGACACCCCCACACTGATATACTTGCAGGCAAAGCACCAATGCACATAAAAATAAATAAACCTTAAAAAATAAATTAAGTTTAAAAAGACAAGTGTCAACAAGATCCTGCCAGAAGCAAGCTACAGTGGACTGACAGCCGTCAAACAAAGGTTTAAAGATTGTGGGTTGGGGATGGGTGGATGGTTCAGTGGTTAGAGCACTGACTGCTCTTCCAGAAGTCCTGAGTTCAATTCCCAGCAACCTCATGGTAGCTCACAACCATCTGTAATGGGATCCAATGCCCTCTTCTGGTGTGTCTGAGGACAGCTACAGTGTACTCATTTACATAAAATGAATGAATAATTCTTTTTTATTTTCTTTTTAAATTTGTATTTATTATTTTATGTATATGAGCATTCTGTCTTCATGCACACCCGGAGAGGGAGTCAGCTTCCGTTACAGATGGTTGTGAGCCACCATGTGGTTGCTGGGAATTGAACTCAGGACCTCTAGAAGAGCAGTCAGTGCTCTTAACCACAGAGTCATCTCTCCAGCGCCAATGGATAACTCTTAAAAAAGAAAAAGACTTAGGGAAAGTACATTGTGTCAGTAGCTGCTTCTGCATCTTATTATCTTTACTAGTCACTTACGTGGTTTATTTGTGTGTGTGTGTGTGTGTGTCTGTGTGTGTCTGTCTGTGTGTGGGCGTGTGCGCATGCGCGCGCGTGAAAGGTGCCTGTGGAGATGTCAGAAGTCGGTGTCAGCTCACTGGAGCTGGAGTTAGGCAGTTATGAGCTACCAGACTTGGGCCTGGGAATTGAGCTAAAGTCCTCTGGAAGAGCAGGGAGTGCTTTTAACCCCAGCACCGCGGGGGGTCACTTTTTTCCTTTTTGAGACACTTTTCACTCCGTAGCCCAGGTTTGAAATTGCCACCTGCTTGCCCGTGTGTGGCTTACAGGCATGTGCCACTGTCCGGGTGACTTTTTAAACTTTGTATGAAGGCGTGTCTCTGTGTTTTCAACTATTAATTCCATACCTGGAGAGAGCTAAATGCTAGCAGAGCTTGCTGTGGTCATTTCTATGGCCCCTCACTGGCCTGATATTCCTGAGTATTTATCCTCATCTGCCTAATGGCTATCTAGAATAGTATCAGAGGTTGTCTCGATACTGACTTGTTGTAATAAAGATCTGATGGCCAATAGCTTGGACTGAACTTCCAGACACAGAGACAGGGTGCTGAAAGAAGAAGAGACCCAGGAGATTTGGGGGTAGATACAGAGGAGAACAGACAAGGAGAGAGGTATAGAATTATCCACGTGGTGCACTGTAGGCTGGAATAATCAGGTTAGGTTTAAATGGTAACTGGAAGACTGCCCCAGTAAAAGGTCTAAGCTTTAAACTACATAGAAGACTCCATGTTCTTATGTATAGGGCTGGCAGGTCTGTGAAAAGCCCATGCAATATGCCACCTCACCTTCCAGAAGTTTCCTTTTTCTTACAGTCCTCAGAATACACCCAGGGCCTTGAGCACATCAGGAAGTGTGCTTTCCCAGTTCCACACGTCTATTCTTGAAAAGCCAGTTTCAGAGAGTCCTTGGGTGGATACTAGAGGCTTCTCCTGAAACACGGCTTAGGAACATTGTTGTTTTTTGATAAATAATTTTCTTTTATGTGCACCGGTGCTTTGCCCGCACATGTGTCTGTGTGAGGGTGTCAGATCCCCTGGCGTGACAGATGGGTGTGAGCCGCCATGTGGGTGCTGGGAATCGAACCTGGGTCCTCTAGAAGAGTAGCCATGATCTGAACTGCTGAGCTGAGCCGTCTCTCCAGTCCCAAGCATGTTGTTATTTTAAGAATTTATGTTCAGATGTGTCTGGCCTGTTTTCCTTCCTTATCCACAGACGCTGCCAGGACACTAGAGATTCCTGCAGATACACGGTTGGTACTGCATTAGATTCTAGACGCAGGCTCTTTCTCCAAGGAGTGCCAAGTAGTCTGGTGGACATTCATGCAGGCTTCAATAGCAAACCCATTAGAACAGAGAGGGAGTGTTAGGAGGGAGCACTCAAGACCAGATGTGAGTTGCTTCTGGGACTCACATGCTGGGAAGGGGTGGGCTTTGAACTGGGTCTTGAAGGCCAGGAAGGAGTTAACCAAGAGGGAGACACAGAGGGTGTTCCGGGGCTGAAGAGACAGCTTAGCTGTTCAAAGCATTTGCAGGGTAGTGGTGACATGACATACTCCTTTAATCCCAGCACTCGGGAAGCAGACACAGGTGAATCTCCGAGTTCAGAGCAAGTTTCAGAATGGACAGGACTACACAGAGAAACCCTGACTCAAACAAAACCAAAACAAACAAAAAAAAAAAGAAGTTTTGGCTGTTCTTGTAGAAGACCTAGGTTTGGTTCCCGTCACCCATAATGGGTGGCTCACAACCACAAGTAACTCCAGTTCTAAAGGACCCTAAGCTCTTTTGGCCTCTGTGGGCCTTGCACACAGGTGGTGCACACACATATTCATGCCAGCAAACACATATATATATGAATAAAAATTCAGCATAAATTAATAAAAAAAAGGAAAGAAAAAGAAGGATGTTATTGTCCGAGGGTTCTAAGTGTGTTCTGGGGGTGTGAGCAGTTAGGAATGCTTCCAAGATGGATTCCACACACTGGTCTGGGTCCCAGCTCCTGCTTATCCAGCCACTACTCCAGCCATGGTGTCTACGGGCAGGGGCTGAGGTAGGAGAGCCAGGGTCTGTGTGGGGGAAGGGACTGAGACCCTTGACCTTAAGGGTCTCCAAGTTCTACTTCTGTGGCACCAATAGGTTCCAAGCAGAAACTAGCACTGGAGGTGCAGAGGGAAGGAGAATGAAGGGGGGGTCAGGGACCCCACAGAGCACATGTTGGTTCATATTAAAAGGGCCAGTGAGATGGCTCAGCAGGTCAAGGTGATTGCTACCAAGCTCGATGACCCGAGTTTGACCCCTGGGACCTACATGGTGAAAGGACAGGACTGACTTTCACTGGTTGCCCTCTGACCCCCCACACATGGCGCTACATATACATGTACACAGAAGAAAATTAAATAGTAATTTTAAAAAGACACATTAAAGCTGTGATTACCATCCCAGTACTCAGGTAGAGGCAGGCAAATCTTTGAGTTCCAGAACAGCATGGTCTACAGAGTGACTTCCAGGACAGCCAGAACTATACAGTAAGATGTTGGCCTAAAGGGAAGAAGAAGAGGAGGAGGAGGAGGAAGAGTAGGGGAAAGGGGAGGAGGAGAAGGAAAAAAGAAGAAAGAGGAAGAAGAGGAGGAAGAGGAGGGGGAGGAGAAAAGAAAAAAATAAAAATAGAAGAAACTGACACTCCCCAACCCCCCAACACCCTCCACCCCCAGCAAAAGCAGGATGTTGTCACAGGGAAAAGGAAGACCCTTCAGAAGAGCTGACATTAGAAGGTGAGAGGAAAGAGGACAAGGAAAGCTGAGTCACCATTTCATCAGGAATTATCGGAGGAGAAAGAATGTGTGTCAGAGTGACCTGGGTGGGGGGGAGCACCCAACAGGACAGCCGCAGACAATTCACCAGGACACATCCTGTCATCTGGGCCTTGAAACACGAGGCCAAGGAATTGTCCAGCTACAAAAAAAAAAAAAAAAAAAAAAAGGGAGAGAGAGAGAGAAAAGAAATGCTGTGATTAGATGTCGCATGAGACCCAGGCTGCCCTTCGGCTCCCAGGGAGACTATGTGGAGAACGGTAGAGACCTCCTCTCTATGGCTGAGATAGTGTGTCCATGTTAATTTCCTCTGGCTTCATTCATAGCAAATTCCTTCCTGATGAAGGCTGTCGTGGCTGTAACGTAAGAGTAAGGAGCTTGGGTTAATACACAGAAGATACAGACATAAATGTCTTAGTCATCTTTTACTACTGTGATAAAACACTGTGAACTTCTAGAAGGGTTTATTTGGGGCTTTCGGAGGGTGAATCCATGACCGTCGTGACAGGCAGCAGGCAGCAGGCACGGCTCTGAAGCCAGGGCTCAGAGTTCACATTGTGACTCACAGCTATCAGGCATTGGGGAGAGGGTAGGACATGGAGGGAGGGGTGTTTGGGAATGGCTACCGAGGCCACACCTCCCAATCCTTCTCAACTGGAGACCAAGTATTCAAACGTGAACCTGTGTGTGGGGGGGCATTCTCAATCAAACCACCATAATAAATATATGTGATTTATTAAAAATGTGCTGTATATATAAGTATAAATATAGACAGAGTGGAAAGAGAAAGGCAGAGAGAGGGAGAGGAAAGATGGAGAGAGAAAAATGTAAAAGGGGGAAAGGGAGGTGGGGAAAAGAATGTTTTTGTTAGAATCTGGGAAACCTGGAGAGAAAGGTGAGTGAGGGTAATGGGAAGTTGTATAATTCTTGCACTTTGGGGTACACCTGAAACTGCATCAATAAAACTTTATGGCAAAGTATGGAATTGATGGTCCTAAGCATTCCCATTTTGCAGTGGGTGCTGAGTTGAACCCAGAGCCTCTGGCATGCAGGAAAGAGCTATACCATGGGGCCATGCACTGTGCCACCGAGCCACATCCCCGGGAGCTGTTCCACCGACCTGTGACCCCCAAGGTCTGTCCCACTGAGCAACAACCCCAGCTCTGTTTGAGCCATTCTCCCAGGATCCACTGCGCCCCTGAGCCACACTCTCAGGATCTGGGCGGCAGCTGTGTTTCTCTCTTTGTGTAAGCAGGGATGTGCAGCTGGCCAGATGTGCTGGGACCTCCTATGTTTGGAGGTTCTAGGGAGGGAAGGCCGGCTGTGCCTTGTGAGGAAGCCGATGAAAGACAGTGCCTCAAGGAAAAGGGAGAGCCATCTTCCAGAGCTCAGAGAGGACTCGTGAGGACAGAGGAGTGACCACGTGACCCTGAGCAGATGCGGGCGTGGGAGCCAGTTGGAGCAGCTGGAGCAGCTGGTGGGAGAGGAGACTGGGAAGACACAGACCTCACACCTCAGCCAGGGAAACAGTGCAGGAGTCAAGCTTGTGTGTGTGTGTGTGTGTGTGTGTGTGTGTGTGTGTGTGTGTATGAGCCTGTGTGAGTCTGTATGTCTGAGTGTGTCTCTCTGTGTCTCTCAGTGTGTGTCTGTGTGCATCTGTATGTCTGTGTGTGTCTCTGTGTGTGCATGTGTGTGTGAGTTTCTATGTACCTGTGTGTGTGCATGTGTGTGAGTTTCTATGTACCTGTGTGTGTCTGTATGTCTGTGTGTGTCTCTGTGTGTGTTTCTATGTACCTGTGTGTGTCTGTATGTCTGTGTGTGTCTGTGTGTGCATGTGTTGTGTCTGTGTTCGTCTGTATGTCTGTGTGTGTCTCTCTGTGTGTGCATGTGTGTGTCTGTGTGCATCTATATGTCTGTGTGTGTCTATGTGTGTGCATCTGTATGCCTGTGTGTGTCTGTGTGTGTCTATGTGCCTGTGTGCGTCTGTATGTCTGTGTGTGTGTGTCTGTGTGTCTGTCTGTCTCTCTGTGTGTGTCTGTCTCTGTGTCTGCATGTGAGGATGATTCAGAAGAGAAACTGGTGACACCTGAGAGAGCAGGCACAAGTGTCTTGTTTTCCTTAGGTGCCCCCAAACTGTCCTATGGTGACAGTCTATCAAAACTCCAGGCACCCACCACAGCAGTTCCTGTGTGGAACACAGACATGTGCCTGTCTGCCAAAGCTCACTGCACTCGCAGAAGCAAAAAGCCCATGAACGTGTCCCCACTCCCCACTAGACCTCACAGCTTTGGATAGCTGAACTACTATGCACGGGCCTCAGTTTCCCCACCTGTTCAATGCAGACAATCAAAGGAACCGCCCTTCAGTGGCCGTGAGAGTTCTGGAGAGAATCCTTGTGGAGTGGTGGTCTAGGCCTGGAAGGTCCCTTCCCAGAAGCCACATGGAAGGATCCAGAGAAACTTTGGGTTGACCATTTGGGGAATGTGTATACATGTGTATTAGTGTGTTCACACATGTATGCACACATGTGCTTGTTACTGGTATCTGGTAAGCAGAGACCAGGGAAAGAGTTCAGTATGGAATGATACACAGAAATGGTCTCCTGACCCTCAGAGCAATCCAAATGGACTCGAAGTTCTGTATAGTGGTACACAGTGGTAATCTCAGCACTTAGGAGGCTAAGACAGGAGAATCATGAGTTCAAGGCTAGGCTGAGCTCATAGCAGGATTATATCTTAAAAGAATGGAGAGAGAGAGAAGGAGGAGGGAGGGAGGAAGGGAGAGAGGGAAAGCGAGACAGAGGGAGGGAGGGGTGCTTCTGTCAGCACAGCCAGCTCAGAGGGAACTCTCAGCACCGAGAGCTCTGTCAACAGCTCTGGCATGGACCTGGCCATAAGACTTGATGCTGACCAGGGATGGGAAGGATGATATAAACATAGCATCAGGACCACAGCAATAAAGCCCTCCTTAGAGACAGAGTTCAGTGAGGCTGAAACAAAGCCCCAGAGCTGAGTTCAGATCTCAGCCTTGGGTAGATGGAGTACCACCTAGTCTCCTGGAGAGGCGGCCAGCAGTTAAAAACTCCCAGTGTTCTTACATAGGATTTGAGTTCAGCCCCCAGCATGCAGGTCTGCCGGCTCACAAGCCCCACAACTCCAGCTCCAGGACATCCGATGCTCTCTGGACACCCTGGACACTGCACCCCACAAAATGTGCATGGACCCATATGCATAATTAAAAAAAACAAAAGGCTTAAAAACTGAAAAATGAATTCCTGTAAACACCAAGGGTTATAGAGCCCTCTATAAATTCCAGAATGTTCTATCCCTCACTTCTAAGCCTTTAGACCACCTTCTTTTCTGTTTTACCAGTTCACCGTAGGTTTCTGTGTTATCCCTCAAAGAGCCAGAGTTATTCATTTGATGCCCAGTGAGTGCTGGGATCCAGACAGAAGCCTAAACTGTAAGGCTTGAGGTTGGTCCCTAGAACATCCCTAGCAGAAGAGGGAGAGCAGTCAGCCGGTCAGCTTTCTAGGGCTTCTGCAGAGAGTCCAGCTCTGCCGACCATTGAGAAGTTCCTTGGTTTTCCCCATGTGACCTGGGAATGATGTCATTCCTGCTGTGGCATCGTGTGGGGCGGGGCAGGGCCTCCCTTTTGAAGTCTAAGGATTTAGGAAGGGGATTCATGTGGTGCGATCAGGACAAGTCATGTGCACCTGGCCCTGGATGATTATCAGCAGCAGTCTGGGCGTGAACTGGCAGGGGTACTTAACGGGGATTAGGTGGATCAGGGCTGGCTGTGAGGTTGGTAGTGACTAATGCTACCATTCTAGTCCAGGGCGGAGACCTGAAGGAGAGATGCCTTGCGTGACAGTGGTCCTTCGGGGAAAGCTGTAGTTTCCATTCCCAGCATGGCCCACCCCACCATGGGTGGTACAGTCATCCGACACACAGACTCCGGTTCCAACACTTCCATCTCGAGACCTCCACAAATTGAACTCTTTTTTTTTTTAAGATTTATTTATTTATTTTATGTATGAGTACACTGTAGCTGTCTTCAGACACATCAGAAAAGGGCATCAGATCCCATTACAGATGGTTGTGAGTGACCGTGTGGTTGCTGGGAGTTGAACTCAGGACCTCTGGAAGAGCAGTCAGTGCTCTTAACTGCTGAGCCATCTCTCCAGCCCCAAATTGGACTTCTCAAGCCCCAAATTCCTTACACAACCCAGGTAAATCTCAGCCTAACAGTTACGGGGCCAGGGTAGAGTACCTGAGCACCTGCCTAGCTTTCACAGGCCCTGGGTGTGATCCTCCCCCCCACCTCACCAGGAAGTGGGACTAAGCAGGGAGCTGACTCAGGGGAGAGCGCCTCCTAAGGACCAGCATCCTACATCCCCTCAGAGTCACCTGGCTGGAGGTGCAGCCTCAGGAGCCCTGTAAGACCTGCAGAGCCAGACTGCCTCGTACCAAGATCCCAGGAGCACAGTGTGTGTGCTGGAGTCCCAAGTCCCTGGCTCCACATCCTGACTCCCGCTGGGTTACTCTGGGTTATGTCAGGGTGTGGCTTCCTCCTCTGGAAAGCAGAGACCAGTGATAAAGTGCATGCATGTGTGTGTGTGTGTGTGTGTACATACACATGCATGCATATATATGTGGACGCTTATGGGCTAACACAACGTAAAAATAGAAAAACTATAGACAGTGTTTTGTTCAAAGCAGGGACTTCACAAATAACTCAGGGAACAAGGGGCCCTGGGTCACCCAGTTCTGCCTGCCCTGTTCAGTCTTCTTTCCTGGGAAGTAGGTCCTGGTCCCTCTAGGACTCAATTCCCCTCTCCCTGATGGCCAAGCTGGATGCTAGGGCTTTTACATGGTCCCCAGAGTGGTCAGAGCAGACATCAGTGAGCGGTGGGTCTCAAGAAGCTAACCACAGCCTCCCCGGAGTCCCCGCTACTCTTCTAGCTTTCTAACCCTTGATCATCTCTCTCCTCTCTCTCTCTCTCTCTCTCTCTCTCTCTCTCTCTCTCTCTCTCTCTCTCTCTCTCTCTCTCTCTCTCCCTCTCTCCTCTCTCCTCTCTCCTCTCTCCTCTCTCTCTCTCTCTCTCTCTCTCTCTCTCTCTCTCTCTCTCTCTCTCTCTCTCTCTCTCTCTCTCTCTCTCTCTCCTCTCTCCTCTCTCCTCTCTCCTCTCTCCTCTCTCCTCCCTGCCCTGCTTCCACATGGCTGAACCAAGGACTGTGGGGAGAGATTCACACTTCCCAGAGCTGTTACACAGCACATGTGGACAATCCCATGAAATAGTTACCAAGGACCCGGTAATGGTGGCTCACACCTTAAGTCCCAGCACGTGGGAGGCAGGTGGATCAACAGGAGTTCAAGGCCAGCCTGGTCTGCAGAGTGGTGAGTTCCAGGACAGCCAGGGTTACACAGAGAAACCCTGTCTTGGAAAAGGAAAAAAAGGGAGGGAGGGAAGGAGGGAGGGGGAGAGGGAGAGAGGGAGAGGGACAGAGAGAGAGGGAGAGGGAGGGAGAGAGAGGGAGAGGGAGAGAGGGAAGGAGGGAGGGAGAGAGAGGGAGGGAGAGAAGGAAGGAGGGAGGGAGGGAGAGAGAGGGAGGGAGAGAGAGGGAGAGAGAGAGAGAACAGGCACTCCATCACTCCATCTCTAACACCAGATGGCTCTACAGTGGTCCTCATTCTGCAGGTTAGTAACTGAGGCTGAGCCTCACTACCACACAGATCCCACAGCCAAAAGCACGGGTACCCACCCAGCTGCTCCGTGAGGGGCTCATTTGTGTCCCCCAATGTAACTGCCCAGGCACTTGTCCCCAAGGAAGTTTCACACCAGGAGAAGGAAAAAGCTTCAGGCCCTTGTCTCCTAGGAGGAGATTCTACACCCTCGGACAATTTGTCAGACCACCTTACAGGACAGACAGGCTGAGCTTGGCCGCACCTGGACCATGACTTTCGTTGTGGCTATCCCTGTCTCTCTACCCCACGGTGCCCATGTGAGGGCCAGAGGCCAGCTCTCGGGGTCAGTTTTCTTCCTCTACCATTAGGGTCCCAGAAATCAAACTCCGGTTGTCTGGCTGTGTGTCAAGGGCCTTTACCCGCTGAGCCACCTCTCTGGAGAGAGAATGTGGAGAGGGTCACTAGACTTCTTAGTTCCTTTCCCCAGAGTGGCCCACATGGAATAAAATCTCCTCTCCCTGCTTTGATCTGCAGCTTCTATGTTTAATTAGCATATTGGGGACAAGTGGCCGAGCCTGACTTGTTAGGGCAGCTGGACTCAGGCTCTGATCCCGACAGATCCAGTTCCCCCAGCAGTCTGGCGGCAGCTGGCAGAGCCCTCTCTTAATCCTTATTCTTTCTGCCTGGCTCAGGATCAAGGTCCAAAGAAAGACGGAGGTGGCGGAGGTGGCGCTGGGCTCAATGTCTGGTCCAGGAGCAGACAAAGGCCGCACCCTGGGACTGCCTAGCAACAAGCACCTACTGGAAGCCTGGGTTTAAACTTCAGGCTTGGCGGAGTTGGGGCTGAGCTCATGTGGGCCCTGTAGGACTCCATGGTGGTGTCGGTAAAGGTCTCCTCTTTCCCAAGTGAGGAGGGCGAGGCTGGGCCCTCGGGCTGGTTTCTCTGGCTGCTGTAATGACCACAGATTTGGTGGTTCTGGAGCAATTCTGGAGGTCTCTCTAGTTGACTCTCCACTACACCTGAGAGGTTTCTGCATTTCAAAACCTCTAGTGGTTGGGTTGATCCCGCTTGGTGACCTCTCCTGCACCAAGGTACTGAGTCTTTTTGGGTTTTGTTTCTGGGTTTTTTTTTTTTTTTTTGAGACAGGGTCTCTCTCTGTGTAGCCCTGGCTGTCCTGACAGTCACTCTGTAGACCAGGTTGGCCTCGAACTCACAGAGATCCACCTGCCTCTGCCTCTCTGAATGCCACCACTGCCAGGGTAAGGTGCTGAATCTTAATCCCAATCACAAAATCCCCCCTTTGAAGGCTTCAAAGACTCTAGGAATTAGGAAGTGGACATTTTTTTGTGGGGTGGCAGGAGCAGGATCTCTTGGCCCAGGCTGTTGAATTCCAAGTGTAATTGCAATTGCTTTTGAATTTCTTTTTTCTTTTTTTTTAAATTCATTTATTATATGTTAGTACACTATAGCTGTCTTCAGACACACCAGAAGAGGGTGTCAGATCTCATTACAGATGGTCGTGAGCCACCATGTGGTTGCTGGGATTTGAACTCAGGACCTTCAGAAGAGCAGTCGGTACTCTTACCTGCTGAGCCATCTCTCCAGCCCCCTGACTACCAACTTAGCTTTGTTCTGCCTAGGATAGAGAGGTTAAGCAATCCACCCCACCCCCACCCGACAGCCCAGAAGCAGTGCAGCCAACATCCCCTTTCCCCAAATTCTCCCATTCTGGTTTTGATATCCACAGACCAGATCGGGACTCGCTGGAAAGTGGTCACAGGACTCTCCTAACATGACAATTTCTGAAAACTGAGACACCTTCATAGGTGTCCTGGAGATAAGTGATCAGAAGGGAGGGAGGCACCCTGAAGACAGAGGACCCAGACTGCCTGAGAGTCATGGAAAGTCTGTCTCTACCAGGCTAGCTAAAGGCAGGAGGTCCTCTGTGGGAGAGAAAAATTGGCTCCCTGCAGGTGGTAGTGGGAAACCTGGCTGGCCCCGCCCCCTGGGCCATCATCCTTACACTTCCCTGGTTGTCCCCTGCTTTGACATCTGAGCCACAGAGGAAGGTGACAGTGGGGGAGAAAGCTGAGCTCCCCTCCTGTTCCTTTACCTCAGACTCAGACAATAAGAAGAGTCTTGAAGCTTTGGCTGGTGGTGGCGCATGTCTTTAATCCCAGCACTTGGGAGGGAGAAGCAGGCGGATTTCTGAGTTTGAGGCCAGTCTGGTCTGCAGAGTGAGTTCCAGGACAGCCAGGGCCACACAGAGAAACCCCGTCTCAATAAAGACCAAAAAAAAAAAAAAAGTAGTCTTGAGACCTCTGTGAGACAATGTGTTTGACAGAGACAGGCTTGAAGCCGCTTAGGTTGGTGAGGGTACGTTCAGTAGTAGCCAGGTCTAGAAAGCTCTGCTCAACTCAGGAGGGGTATTTCATGTCTCACGGTACTGCAAGGAACACTGACCAGGACTCTGTCTCTAGATTCAAGTACAAAGACAAACGAAAACACAAGGTCGCCTCACTGGGGACTCAAAAAACTTTGGGATAAGATCATGTTGGTCCCAATCAGCCCGTGTCGTACCTCCGGCCATCTGCCCGTGGTCTCATGTGCTCTCAGCTGTCATTGTCTCTTTGGGAAGTCACCCAGTAAGTAGCGCCTGCACGTACCTTGCTTGACTGAGTCCATTCTGTCGTCTATAAAATGAGAGTTCAAATCCCTGGACTAAAATCAAGAGGAAGGGTTTGTAAAAGTAAACCAAAAGGACCATCTGGTCATTCGATGCCATTTTTTTTAAGATGCCTACTGTGTGCGGTGCTTCATCCTGAGGACCCAATGATGGGCCGGGCAGATACAGGTCCTTGAGTCTGGGGACCTAAAAGGATTGTCACAGGAACTGAAAGACATGGTGCCATGGGAACATCCCCACCTGCTACAGATGATTGATGTTCCTCCCAAAGCTGCTTAAAGGTGGAGGGCTTGGGACCTGAACCCAGAAGGCCCCGGGGCACTTGGGTGGGTCCCACAACCTCTTCCTTCACACCCCGTAGCACAGTAGCTGCCTCCTGGTTCAAGGGCCACACTCGCCTGTGGTTTTCGTTTGAAGTTGCTCTTCCGGGCTCCAGGAGAGACCAGCCCTTCTCAAATTGCTCCTGGTAATTGGGGCAGAGAGTGAGTCAGGGCTCCGCTGTGGTTGGACTTTCCCTGCCAGCTGCCCCAAGTGCCTTCCAGGGAGCCAGGCAGAAGGCGAGAGCCTCGTAATGATTTTTGCATTCTGAGATGAAGCCACAGGGGAAGGCAAGGCCGGTGCCGTGTCTGTGTCCTTCTGTGACATTCGGGGGGTGGGGGGGTGGCAGGGGTGCATTAAGAGGGTCTGTAGGTGGCACTGTCCCTGGACAGAGACAGAGCCTACTATAGGAGACACCTGGGTCTAGACCTCACTCCACAGTGCCCTAATTTCACTAAGGCTGGGATCCTTCTGTGGGCCTCAGTTTCCCTCCCTGTAAATGGGGGCTCCTTGCTCCATCCATTCCTTGACTTCCTTCTGTGGAAGATGTCTGCTAAAGAAGACCAGAAGAATGGAGCAGGACGAAGATCGGAAGAGTGGAGCAGGACGGGGCAGGACACACCAGGGACAGATGCCTGTTTCCAGTTAAAGGCAGTAAGACTGATGTGAGGATCCAGCTGAGGGTCAGACTACAACACCTGCAGCCCTTCCTCCCCTCCTGGGCACCGACTGGGACCTACTGAGACGCACTCTGTGTCCCCCGCTTACAGACTCCCAGGGGCCATGGTGTCTCTTCTGAGGGGTGAGCTTGCATCAAAGGAGTCTTAGACACACACAGTGCTCCCCACCCCTTCCCTGCTCCTACCTGGGAACCAGAGAGCCTGGCTTCAGGCTGTCAGGTCTCTCCTATCCTCAGGAGAGACCCCCACCTCCACCAACTGACAGAGAAGCACTATATTTTTTAAAGAATTATTTATTTATTTTATGTATAGGAATACATTGCCGCTGTCTTCAGACACACCGGAAGAGGGCGTCAGATCCCATTACAGATGGTTGTGAGCCACTACGTGGTTGCTGGGATTTGAACTCAGGACCCCCAGAAGAGCAGTCGGTGCTCTTAACCGCTGAGCCATCTCTCCAGACCCTAGAAACACTCTTTTAAGTAGTACAAATAAAGAAGCCAGCTGGGAACGTAGCTTAGTTGATAGGTTGCCTAACATGCACAAAGACAGGAGTTTAATCCCAGATGGTGGTGCATGTCTCTGATCCTAGCACTCAGAGGTGGAAGCAGGAAAATCAGTTCTTCAAGGTCATCCTTAGCTGTGTAGTGAGTTTGGGTTAGCCTGGGCTACATAAGACTTTTTTGTTTGTTTGTTTGTTTTTGTTTTTGTCTTTATTTTTAATTTAATTTAATTTTTTTTTGAGGTAGGCCACAAACTACATGCCATGGTCCTCTGAGTCCATTTGGCTGCAGATGTCCCCAGATCCATTCAGCGACACCGAGTTAAGTCACCAACAGGAACCTGGGAGCTTTGGGGAAATGAGGAAGTAGCTGAGGGCAAGAGAACCCTCTTTGCATCTCATTGATTTGGTCAAAGGCAAATGCATCGTGCTTGGCTGAATCGGATCTGAAACGGAACAGGTCACGCATGGGCTGCGGGCATTTGTGCCTTAAGTGTGGGGACAACGACTTGAGCCACACCTGCTCTTGTCCTGCCTCCCAAACTGGAGCTTGCCTCCTGGGAATCCCAAGCCCACCACACATCAAACACAGTTGTGTGCGGTGCTAAGGTGGTTTGGATCAATGACTGACTGTAGGTAGAAAGGCCATGCCCCTGTGTTAGACTTTCTGGTTGTGGCTCTGCTGTCTGATGCTTTTGCACACGGACACAATGGCCTAACCCTGTGATTTCATACACACATCAGTCAGGAAGCACACCTCAGTAAGTAGGTGGGCACTGGTGTGGGCACCCAGATGGGAGCTGTGCCTCTGTTTCCCAGGGAGATAACTTATGGGCAAACATAGAGACCCGAACAGGCCTGTCTCCTCTCTGAAACACTGTAGTGCTTGGTTTAACCCCCAAACATCCTGGAAAAGACTGAAGACTATAAAATATCTTGTCTTAGTTAGGGTTACTATTGCTGTGATGACCCAAAAGCAAGCTGGGGAGAAAGGATTCATCTGGCTTACCCTTCCACACATCCTAGTCCATTACTGAAGGAAGTCAGGACAGGAACTCAAGCAGGGCAGGAACCTGGAGGCAGGAGCTGATGCAGAGGCCATGGAGGGGTGTTGCTTACTGGCTTGCTCCTTGTGGCTTACTCAGCCTGCTTTCTTATAGAACTCAGGACCACCAGCCTAGGGATGGCCCCACCCACAATGGTCTGGGCCCTCCCACATCCATCACTAATTAAGAAAATGCCCTACAATCATGCCTCCAGCCCGATCTGAGGGAGGCATTTTCTCAGTTGAGGTTTCCTCCTCTCAGAAGACTCTAGTTGGTGTCAACTTGACCCAAATCCAGCCAGCACCCATCTCTAGATGGCTTAGGCCACCAAGCACAAGGTAGACTCTGTGGGGAGAGCCATTATCCTGCACTGTTTAGGGAAAGTGACAAGACCCTAAACTTTCCCTGCACAGATACACTTTTTTAAAAAGGAGAGTCAGCAAATCATCCTTCCAAACAGGTTGTCAGGCAGCTGTCACAAACACCAGAAAGCCCCTGGCTTTAATAAGAGAGGAGATGGCAGAGGGGGACTTGTGGTGTTTAGACAGACAAGGGGGCCGAGTGCTGTTCTAGCGACCCAGACTCCTCCTCTCTTGTTACTCCACCCACCTTATACTTGCCCCCTACCTCATGATCTAAAGTGGCTGCCCAGGTCCCTATATCACATCTGCATTCTAGCTAATGAGGAAGAACCGGGGGAAGGTGAAGTGATTCCTTCCTTCCTTCCTTCCTTCCTTCTCCTTTCCTTTCTTCCTTTCTTGGACACAACAGAGAAACTGTATTTATCATTTCTTGCCCCGTCTTAGACATACCCTGGTTGGCCAGTTGCCACAGATACAGAGAAAAGGCTTCTCTATGGGACAACCTTGTGCATTCCTTCACGTAAGTCACCTTTAGAGGTAGGGCAGCCCGGAGACTTCTTCTTGGACTGTGTCCCCAGGACCAGCTTCCTCCTCCACCCACCAAGCTGCTCCCCCTGTCTCCCAGGTGACGATTCCGAATACACCTACCAATTAATGTCCTTCTCCTCCTCTTCCCAGGATCCCAGGCTGAAGGACGGCTCCCTCCATCTGCGGCCACATCATCACAGGCGGAAACAGGACATTTTCAGTCAAACGCACAGCACAGACCAGTCGCTCAGCAAAGGATGGTTCTGGGAACATATAAGTGGGAGGCGGCTGGGTCTGGCCACACCCATCACCTGCTGTGAGGGCAACTGTTCTCTGATAAATGAGGTGGGGTAAGGCTGTCCAGGCATCCTGCTTTGTAGGGATCCCTGTGGCACAGATCTGTCCCTTGCCACTTGCTGACTTGGGAGCAGGACACTACACCTGGCCAGGCATGTGTGAGTCTGCAGAGAGCCTTCATTCAGGTCACCTCCCAGGTCTTCTCAAGGCTCCAGGATCTACCCTGTGCTTTGTAAACTATAGTGCTGAGCACCCCTGAGGTGTGGCCGCCTCATGATTCCCTTTTAATGATGATAACAGCATGCGTTTGAGAGCCACTCACCAGGGGTTGGCTCAAGTTAAACACTCCACAAACATTGCATCGCTCCTTGCCAGCCCTCCAAGGCAGGTGATGGGTACAGGCTCTGGGGGTTGGGTGTGGAGGGTAGCAGATTGCCTGGAGTCCCACAAATGAAAGAGTTTGACTCTGGCCTTGTGCCCTTCAAGTGTATCTCAGGTCCCCATGGTGATGTCAAACAAGCTTAGCTTAATCTCAAGGCAGGAGTCTAGAACGTTCCTGGTCAAGGACAGGACTTCTCTGAGAACCAGCTCACTCCTACCTGGGCCCGAGTTCTGGGGTGCTAGTGTAGAGGGAGGGGTCGACTCTGCTTGGGAGTGGATCCCTCTACCCAAGGAGACTTGGCCCTGCTCTAATGAGGGAAGAGGAACAGCAGGAGGGGAGACAGCTAGGGTGATGCTGCCTGTTGGGGGGGAGGGTGGGGGGAAGAGGGGAAGGTAAGGTCAAGGCCTATCTCCCCCCACTGCTCCGGCCTCTAGACAATGAGTAACTGCTTAGTGGCTGAGTGACTGATTATGAGGATGTGATGGGACCTCATGAGGAAGCCCCATGGGGCCCCCAGCAGTGGGGGTGACTCAGCACTGCCCAGCAGGGCTCTGCCTTGGGTGCAGGGTCCTCTACCAGCCTCTGGAGCTCTCTCCTCACAGTTCCTGCTGTGTGGCCCGGGCCACTCCTTCCCAGCCTCTTGGAGGAGGGTGTCCTTGCTGTCAAAGCCATATAGGTCCTTCTGTGAGGTGTCGTCCTCATGACACGTCTCCTCCCTGTATTAGCAGTGCTCCGGGTTCCCAGGATCAGTCCTTGTGCCCCATCACCCTCTTCACACCAGCAGGGTACAGGGTTGGGGACACTCAGCCGCCCCTCCCAGCCATTCATGGGCTTTCCCTCTGGGCTCACGCCCTACGTCCAACAGGACAGGCCATCCACATGTGTTGGGTTGATTGGTTTAGGTCTGGAACCACACTCCATCGTGACCAAGGTCTTTTGAGTGTCTCTACTCAAGGGCCCCAGGACCAGGCACCACTGGGGTGTTAAAGATCTGGTCGTGTGTGTATCTCATAGAATACGTCATGGTCCTGGGCTCCACAATATGGCATATTCTAGGTCTTCAGTAAGTATCTGAGGATTGTGGGTACCTGTATGACAGAATCAGTCCCTCAGGCATCTTTACACAGAAGAGAACCCACGGGGAAGGAGAAAAGTGCTGGGTGGGTCAGGACTAAGTGCCCTCTGCCGGCTGTTGTCTGCCCTGACTGTGGTCTTGCAGGGGCAGAGTGTCAGGAACTCGTATTTTTGCCCGACTTGTGGGGCCCGATTCAGACTTGACCCTGGGCATGAGTGTGGATTAGCATCTGTCCAACATCTTAGTTCCCTGAGGACTTGTGGGCCACTCAGACCCCAGGGCTATCAGCCAGGGTCCACTGCATTGATGAAGAAGGTCTCAGTGCCCCTGGCTGGAAGACACTGTCCTAAAGACTAGAACTGCACAGAACTGCCCTAGTGGTAAGTCCTGGGTCCTGACCAGTGTCCAGCAGTATCTGAGTTTCTACCAAGCAGTACCTGTGTGCTGTCTGGGAGAGGGTTCTGGTCAGCTGAGAGAGGTGGCTTCCTGTGTGGACCAGAGTCTACCAGACTTGATGCCAGCTCCAGACCTGGTGACCGTGGACTAATCTCTTTAACTATAGAGCCTCAGTCTCCCCAAGTGGCAAGGTGCCTGTGGGGATAGGGTGAGGGGATGCCCCTCCCGCCCCCCGTGTTCACACCCCACCTGTGGAGTGTGTCCAGGAAGCAGTACCCAGCCCTACCCTTAATTACAAGGTTTGGTTTCAGTCCTCAAGGAACTCAGAGGACTCCTGAGAGCTAGACCGGCAAGAAGGGAGCAGGGTCCGACACGCCCACATGACATAGGTCCCAAATGAGGGCGGCTCTTCTGGGTGGGCCTGACGTGGTAAGCAATGAGTTGGGAGGTGGGGTCCTGGAGGATCCTCTGCGAGGATCCTTGGAGAGAGATGAACTGGGGACAGGTTGAACTGAGAGAGCTCATGGGACAAGGAATAAGTGTCACAATCGTGGAGAAGTGGCATGTTGCACCCAGGAGCAGTATAAGGTGGCAATCCGGAGTTCTGGGGGCGTGGCCAGAGTGGGATGAGAAGGACCCACACTTTCTCAGGGTGGGGGAGGCTGCCGAGGGCTTGGTTTTAGGAGGGCTTGTCTTTCCCATGCGTCAATGAGCTAGACTAGATCTCAGAGGCCCAGGGCAAACCTAGGGCTTCTAGCCCCACACAGACTTCTAACCTGGTCAGGGCCCATTGGCCATTAACACCTGGCTTCTTCCCGCTCTTTAAGCCAAGGATCCCTGTCCTCCCCTGAGTTTTACAGGAACCCACCCAAAGTACCTAACCTGTACTGTGCTCGCCCCACCTGGAAAACATCAAATCCCTAAGACTGGGCCAGTATAGCCCCCAACACCCAACAGGATGTCTTTCCCAGTCTATCCAGAAGGTAGAGAATCTGTTCCTCGGGGTACCAGGCAACTCCTGTCGACAGTCAGCAGAGCACATGAGCTCAAATAACTGGCTGGAAGACCTCAGGTGAGCTGTTAAAGTTCCTGGTTTCCTCATCGGTAAACCACAGCTCGCATAATGGTTCCTGCCGCGAATGGGTTGACACTTGTAAGCCCTTCTGACAATGCCAGCTATGCACTAAGTGGTAAATATTACCCACTATTAACAAGATTACGCTTACCTCATCCGGCTGGCACGGGGATTGGTGTCAAGGGCTTAGTACCTTGCTAGGATTCTGGTGAGCACTCAGGAAGGCAAAATGTGAGCCTCCCTCGTCACAGTCACCATCCTTACCAACCCACCTTCGTCACTACCGTCATCACTATCATCCCCCTGCCTCCATCTCCATCCCGACCACCATCACCAGTCCATCTGTTTGTCTTTCCAGATGGGTGGAAAAGAACTGTGCCTGGTTCTTTGGTCTCGAGGTCAAGCTTGAGACCGAGCTCAAGGAAATCAAGGAAGCAGCTGGTGGGTTAAGAAGATTGGGTGAGGGCTAGAACCGTCACCTCCGTGGCCGGAGGGGCACCAAGCTGCCCTCAATCTGGGGATAGGAGAAGATGTTCTAGCTTTGCAGAGGTCTCGTGTAGCCCAGGTTAGCCTTCCACTTACTTTGCTGAGGAGGATGACTTTGATTCCAGAGTACTGGAATGACAGGCGTGGTTTATCATGCTTGGTGGATGCAGGGCTGGAGACAGAATCTAGGGGCTCCTGATATGAAGCAAGCCCTCTACTAAGAAATCTGGAAATCAGGGCCCCTCTGGAGTCAGCTTGTCCTAAACCCCTGATCTGAGGTGTTTTTTTTTCCAGGCCCAACTGAAGCTGCTAATCCTGTAGTTGGGAGGGTGGCGCCTGGATCAGGGTGTGTGAAGCTCTGGGAGAGTCTCCTCTATGGCAGGGGTGGAAGGATTGGGGAGGGCTTCCTGGAAGAGGTGCTTAGAGCTAGGAAATTAATATGCAGGAGTGGCAGTGCTGCTGGCCAGCTGCAGAATGAAGAAAGGTGCCCTGGGTCCACATAAGCACAATCTTGCACCGGAACCCCGGGTCCACGGGAACGCGATCTCCCACCGGAACCCTGGGTGCACACGCGATCTAGCACTGGAATCTTGGATCCACAGGAGCGCGATCTCGCACCAGAACCCCGGGTCCACAGGAGCTCAGTCTCCGGGTGCACACGAGCACGATGTAGCACCGGAACCCTGGGTCCACACCAGCGCGATTTCGCGCGGAACCCTGAGTCTACACGAGAGTGATCTCGCACCTCTTGCCACCTCACTGACCTCATCCCATCCCAGCTTCCATCAGAGCAGCGAGGAACTGCATCTCTCTTTTGGTCCTCTCTCTCAGCATCATCTCCTAATCCTTGGATGCAGCACTCACCTGGAGGCAAGGCTGTCCTGATCAGATCAGTGGCCTGCCTGTTGCTAATCCCTGACCCTCTTCTCTCCTGGGGTCTCATGGATCCTCTAAGCCCTCAAGTTGGTTTTATACCCCCAAACCTGCGTATGATCTCTTCTCCCCACCCAACACTATTCCTGACACTGTCTGGGGGCTCCTTTAGGCTTCAACTTCCATGCGTGTTTCTCTAGGAGGCTTTTCTATTTGCCCCTTTCATAGACGGAATCCCAGTTTGAAATTGAGTTTCCTGCTTTAAATTTGGCCTTTCCCTTCTATTAGAAAGTCAGCTGTGTGGGGACAAGAGAGACAGAATCCCTGGTACACAGCCAAGGCCTCTGGGCTTTGAAATGAGGAAGGTGGGGGAGGGGCCAAGGAGGGCTCCCTGGAGGAGGGGTTCGGTGTGGGAAGCAAATATGGAGGAAAAAAGGGCGGGTAGCGGTGGGAAGGGGAGGGTGAGAGTGTAGAGACGGCTGTGGTGCTCAGAGCCCCAGGTTAGCAGCTCTTCAGTCCTTCCTGTGAACCAGAGCCTTGCTGTTTAGAATCATGGCCAACTTTACGTGTAGGAGGAGTGACTACGAGTCGCGGTGATATCCTTGTAATATTTTAAGTCCCATCTAGGTCTAGAACCTTCTCTCAGAGCAAGGCTTTGCTCCAGATGGCCATCTGGTAGGTTTTAGACCATGGCATACGCTTTTCGCAACCCGGTTGCAATGTGACTCTGGACAGGTCCCCGAATAGCTTTCCGGTTACCTCACCTGTTAAATGGGTGGGGGTGGGCTAATGATAATGGTGGGCAGGCGCTAAGTGCCTTTTACACAGTGGCTAATTGGACCTTCCCACTGCCCCAGGAGACAGGTGAGGCTTGGGCGGTGTCTGCCAGGTCAGTCCTGTGGGCGAAGGGCGTGGTTCCATGTCTGGTCTCCAAGAGTAGGGTCAGCGGCCAGTGAAACGGGTGGTATGGATTTTGTTCCCTGGCATAGGCCAGGGTCCCTGTGGATGCTGACTGAGCCTGAGTCCCTGTGGGTGCTGACTAAGCCTGAGTCCCTGTGGATGCTGACTGGGCCTGAGTCCCTGTGGGTGCTGACTGAGCCTGAGTCCCTGTGGGTGCTGACTGAGCCTGAGTCCCTATGGGTGCTGACTGAGCCTGAGTTCTTGTAGATGCTGACTGAGCCTGAGTTCTTGTGGGTGCTGACTGAGCCTGAGTCCCTGTGGGTGCTGACTGAGCCTGAGTCCCTGTGGGTGCTGACTGAGCCTGAGTCCCTGTGGGTGCTGACTGAGCCTGAGTCCCTGTGGGTGCTGACTGAGCCTGAGTTCTTGTAGATGCTGACTGGACCTGAGTCCTTGAAGATGTTGACTAGAACTGAGTCAAGCCCTTTCTCGAAGATCTGACCTTGATACTGCCCACACTGGGGTATCTTCAGATCTACTGGGCTCTCTCAGAAGTGTAGCCAACCGCAGCCTCCTGCACCAGGCCCGTTGTTCCCGGCACTGTGGTGAGTCACGGGTACCACCTCTCTGCCTGTGGGCCCAGCTGACTGCCCTTCTGTGCATCACAGTTTTATACCAGCTAATTATGGCCATTACTGTCACCCTAGAAACTCGAGGTGACCTCCAAGAAGCTGGGGAGCAGCTATGTGTGGAGGCCTAAAGGGGGGGGTGATCCTTTCTACCCACTGTCTTCTCTTGGAGGTTCCTGATGGTGTTTAGCCGGTTGGCTTGGAACCCGCACAAAGTGTCTCAAAGTGCACGACCAGGCAGGCAGGCAGGCGGTCACGTGGTGTCTGCTGTCATCTCGAGGGATGGAGGCTGGAGCTCAGCTGACTTTCTCCCTCTTATGGAGTTGGGGACCCCAGCTTAGGGGATGGGGCCACCACACTCAGGACAGCTCTTCCCTCCTCAGTCCGGCCTCTCTAGAAATGCTTAGAGGTGTGTCCTAGGTGACTGCAAATCCTGTCAACTTGGTGAGGATCACACTCCGCAAAGTCGGAAGTTCCACAGCGGAGGTGGGGTGGGGCGTCTGTGTGAAGAGACAAGCTCGGCAGATGTTTAACGGAGGAGGGAGGACACACCCTGGATGTGGTCCACACCATCCCCAGGGCTGGGGTCTGGAAAGTCATCTGCTTGAACATGAGCTCTGTCTGGCACCCGCCCCACGGATCCCAGAGCTCAGATGCCTACTTCGTATGTGTCCTTGAAGCTGGACGCCAATAGTTTATTAAGGGGGTCCCTTCCTGTATCTCCTTGATTTCCCCAACCTTTCTATCTGGCTTTAGTACCACGAAAAGGCTCACAAACATGCTTGATGGGTTAGATGAAATGGGCTAATTTCTCAAAAGACACAAGCATGCACACACACACACACACAAATAAAAAAAAAATATATGCTAAAATCAACTGGTCCAGTTCTTGGGAGAATAGTAGTTATAGCCAGAAGATTTGATGAACACACGCAACAAATCCCACCCAGTCAACAAGAGGGAGACTCCGTGTCAGCCGTGAGCTGGGTACGGGATAGCCTTGAAACCTGAAGCAAGTTTCAACAAAACTGAAATAAATCCTGTCATCGCTACCACATCCTCTGATGCAATTAGCCTGGAGCTCAGCAGGATGACAGGAAAGGCCATCCGCCTGGAAATGTCAAAAGCGGCCTTTGAAGTAACTCATTCTTCAAAGAAGAGAACAGGACAGAAGCTGCGGACTGAGCAGCGGCAGAAGCAGCTGGGAACGCATGCGCTCAGCAAACGGGTCAAGAGAACGGAAGTCTGGGGGCGTGGATGCTGCCCACGCGCAGGGGCGAGGGCAGGAAGAGAAGGAGTGCGCCCTGCATTGGGGAAGGTAAGAAAACTGAAAGATGAACCCAGAGAAGACAACGATGGTTCTTAAAATGGAAATTGATGAGGGAAAGTTGTCGCTTTTTAAAAATTTCTGTTACATTCAAACAATTTAGGAAAGACCGGTGAAATCGATGAGTATCTAGAATAGGACCCTTGGCAAAGAGAAGGTCCAAACAAAGGAACTTGAGAGCACATGCGGAATGTAACTCAGTGGTACAGTGAGCATGCGCAAGGCCATGCGTTCAATCCCCACTACCAAAGGAAATAAAACCAGGGGCTGGGAGGTGGCTCGGTCACTAAGAGCCCTCGCTGCTCTTGCAAATGACCTAGGTTCTGTTCCCACGAAACTCCAGTTCCAGGGTATCCAATGCCTTCTGACCTCCTCAGGCACCAGGCATACGAGGACAGCATGGCCGTGCGTAAAAGCAGACAAGCTATTCATACACAGATAAAATATATAATCTAAAATAAATAAATAATAAAATAAAATAAAAACACTAGCCAGTCCCTTGGGGCTGGAGATGTGGCTTACTTGATAGAATGCTTGCCTACCAGGCGTGCAGCCTGGGTTCTCTCGCCAGCACCTTATAGAGCTGGGTGTGGTGGCAAATGCCTGTCATCCCTGTACCTAGGAGGATCGGGAGTTCAAGGTCACCCTTGGTTATGTCATGAGTTCCGGGGCAGCCTGGGATACATGAGGCTGGGAGAAAAGGTAGGGGTGGGTTATGAAGACACGAAACTGAGCGATAAAAGAACCGCTGTGGCACCTGTTGAGACCAGAACCACTTCAACGTAGTGGCTTCTAAAAGACCTGAAGATGTACCTGTGAAGATTCTCAAAGGAGTTTAGCTGAGGAGAAAAGACCCCACCCACCCACCCCCATCCCGTGGGCTGGGGTCCTGGCCTGAATAAAAAGGAGACAGTGAGTTGAACACCAGCATCCATCTTTCCCTGCTTCATGACAGGGGATGCAATGGGAGGGACCACCTCATTGTTCCAGGCACTGTGCCTTGGCCCCTCCCCCACCCCTACACCCCCTCCCCCATACCCCTTCCCCTGGCCACGATGGACTGTGCACCTTCAAACCGTGAGCCAAATAAATGCTTCCTCCCTTCGGCTGCTTTGGACGGATGTTTCGTTGCAATGTTAATAAAAGGAGCGAAAGCACACAACCAAGGATGTTCAGGGGGAATGTTTAACCTTAGCTTCTAAAGTAACCAGCCCAGTGCACAGAGGTCAACCATGATGCAATGTGTTGACCACTTTCCACAGACCAATAGTCTCACCATGACAGATTTTAGCTACCCAAGTTTCTAGCTTGCGTGTGATGTTGAGAAGCAACGAGCATGGCTGGCTCCCCAGAGCACGCTCCCGCATGCTGCTGACCTGTGATGCAAAACTGGAGACCTCAGATCACACACACATGCACACACACAGACACACACTCACCCGGCAGTCTCTCAAACTCACTGGGTAGCCAAGGATAGCCTTTTGCCTCCACCTCATAAGAGCTGGGATTTCAGTCATGCACCACCATGCCCAGTTTACGCAGTGCTGGGCTCGAACCCAGGGCTTCATGCATGCTGGGCGAGCACTCTGCCAGCTGAGTTACAGTCTCAGGCCTCCATTCCCGCAGCTCCTGGGCTCCCAACGGCTCTTGTCTGTCTATAGAAGAGGCCCTACCAAGCTACCTTCTACTCTGGGAGAGTGGCTGAAGCTGGAACTGGGGGATGACCCAAGTGTGGCCCCGGCACAGGGTCACCTTTGGCCCTGCTCTCTCCCTGTCTTCTCTTTTCAACTTTTAAAATGTCATTCACTTGTGTGAATGAATAGTGGGGTTTCACCGAGTAGCCTTGGCCAGTCTAGAACTTGTGATCCTCCTGCCTCTGCCTCCCAAGGGCTGGGAGTGTGTGTGTGTGTGTGTGTGTGTGTGTGTGTGTGTGCTGCTATGATCAATTTCTTCCCTTTTCTTCCTTCCCTGGGTTCAGATAGGCTCATGGCTCTGCCACAAGACTCAGAGAGAGCCAAGAATATCCGAAGTCATACAGGAGGTGATGTCTGGCCATGTTCTATTAAGCCAAGTGTCTGATTCCCTCCCTGGCCTGTGCTTTCTGCCTTGTGCTGCTCTGAGCTTCTCTGGGTATCCCAGTGGCACCGGCAAACTCCCAGGTCAAGAGCATCCCTGTCTACACCGTTCTTCTCAGGGAAGAGTTGAAGCAGGGGAATAGCTGTGAGACACTACCTCTGCAGGTATAGGCCAATGAGCTGGTAACAGGGTGATTGGAGCCCTCTGTGGAGGGAGCAGGCAGCCCCAGGGGGAGGGAGCTAATGGGGAGATGAAGACATAAGTGCCATCTTTAGAAGCAAGACAAGAGGGCTCACCTCCCCACCTAGGTGCTAGGCAACCTCGGGGGAAGTGTCTAGTCATCTCTGAACCCCTGAGTCCTCTTGTATAGGTGTATGATCTTTCAACAGCTGCAGACTCCCTGGGGTCTGGGTGACATGTTCTAGTACCCGGCCCTGGCTGTGTCCAGAGGGATTCAGGATGTACTTGTGTCTTTCTCTTTCCATCATGTCATAAGTCTTCCATCTTAGAAGATCCTGATGACTGGTTGAGGGAGGGGTGGCGTGATCCTCTATGCCCCCCTTGCTTTGCCAAGGTCCTGGGGCTGCTTCTTACAGAACCCGGAATTCAGCCCTGTAAAAGGCATAGCCCCTAATGCCCTCAAATATAGGTCTGACCTGTCCCTAAGAGCATAAAGACCTGTCCCTTCCTAACCTTGGCACACAGGAACACGATAAGGGCCAAGGTCTGTATGGGTGAGCTGTGTGACTTCAGTAAGTTCCTATCTATCTCTGGTCTCTTGTTTCCTTCCTAATGCTGACTCATCCCTAGACTTGGCTTCTGGAAAAGCTCAAGTCAGAGGCCAGGCCACACCTCAGTGGGTACATTTGTAGGCACATGCCTAAGCTATGCCCCAGGCTCTCTGTACCAGACCCATAAACCAGGCTCATAAACTCCCGGTGAGGGAGCAGGCCTCCCTCAAATAAAAAGCGTTTTTCCAAACGGGGTTGGGAAAGACCAAGTCTGGGCAGCCCCAGGCAGGCCATCTCCGGGGCAGTGGGGCAGAGGGCGCCTGCTGTCAGACTGAGCCTTCTGGGCTAAATACGTGGAGAACCAGCTTCCTGAGTCACGAGCTGCTCCTTCCCTCCTCCCTGTGGTGGTAAGACTGGGCCCCAGTCTGGCCTTGGTGTGTGGCCTTGGCTTTGTGTCCACCTCCCTTTCGAAGTCTGACAGGAAACAGGAACATGGATACCTGGCTGGCCACGTGCATGGGCAGTCAGGATTACAGCTGGAACGGCATGGGGCAAGGAATTTCCTGTCCTGGAGGTGGCCCCTAGCATGTCTCCCATAGCAACTCTGGTTTGCAATCACTCCCAACCCTGACCACACTTGCCCAGAGGGAGCCTGCAGGCACAGGCAGGGACTGACTGACTGGGCCGGCAGCCTAGAGACCCTGTCTCCCTTCCATCAACCAGGAGGCTTCTAAAGAACTAGGCCTGAGTCCTTGGCCTGGGATCTCACCAAAGCTCTGCCTCTGCCATCAGGCCAGCACCCTTGCCCTGCCCCCGCCTGTGCAAACACCACACAGTAGGCATGCACTACTCTGTAGGTGGTTCACACTTGGGACCAGTGCTTGGGTGTCTGGGAGGAGGGAGCTACACATCCAGTGGAGGAAGTGGGACAGGAAACAGCAGTTCTTTGCCCGTGATGCCCTGCCCAGCCAGGCTGGCAACCCCAACCCCAGGGCTAGAGGCCAAGATCAGGTAGGGTGATTCAGGCCCGGGTTGGTCTGTGGGTTCTCAGACCCAACCCCACCCAGACTGGCCTCATTCTGGTGAGGGGGCACTGAGGCTGGGGTGCTGTTAGGGTGCTGGTGAGGGTGGAGAAAGGTCTGCCTTAGTCTCACAGGGTTGAGACTCACAAGCCTCAGAGGGGTACCTACCCAGTGCAGCGTCAAAGAAAGATAAGGCTAAGAAGAGAGAGAGAGAGAGAGAGACAGAGACAGAGACAGAGGACCCCACCAGTCTGTGGGGGAGTCTCACAACTGGGACCCAGGGCTCCCTATATTCTGCCTACCTACCTTTTGGAGAGACCAGTTTGTACTGAGGGGCCCCCCTCCAGTCTGAGGGTGAGTAGAATCCTTCCCTTGTCTGCTTTCCACTGCTGTGATAAACCACTGTTGGGAAAAGCAATTTACAGGAACTAGAGAGATGGCTTAGCGGGTAAGAGATCTTCCGAAGGTCCCAAGTTCAAATCCCAGCAACCACATGGTGGCTCACAACCATCCATAATGAGATCTGACGCCCTCTTCTGGTGCATCTGAAGACAGCAACAGTGTACTTACATATAATAAATAAATCTTAAAAGGAGAGAGAGAGAGAGAGAGAGAGAGAGAGAGAGAGAGAGAGAGAGAGAGAGAGAAGCAACTTACATAATGACAGATTTATTTTGGCTTAGGGCTCTGAAGGTGTCACCTCCAGGTCACCTTGACCAGGGAGAATATCATAAGCAGGGAACTTGTAGCCAAGCTAGCTGCCTGGGAAGCAAAGAGATGGGCGCCAGGACAAGTGTCCCCATTCAAAGGCACACTCCCAGTGGCCTACTTCTTCCCGTGGCGGCTCCTTCTGAAGCTTCCACCACCTCCCAACAGCCCATTAAGCCAAGGATGGATTAATCAATCAAGTAGATAAAGGTCTCAAAGATCCATTGCTCCCACGGGCTACGCCCCTGAATCCCACATGTAGGATCCTTGAGAGAGCACTTAGGATCCAAGCCACTAGGCGCTCAGCAGTTAGCCCTGAGTCAGCCATCCTCTCCTGGTCCTGCCGGGGAATACCAAGCCACACTTTTCTTACTCTGTTTGCAGACCTCCTTCCTCCTCCTCCTCCTCCTCTCATTATTCTCTGGGCCTGCAAGGCTGAGGATGCTTTCCCACAGGGCCTTCGGAGCGAGGTACAAGGACAGCCAGGGCTACACAGAGTAACCCTGACTCAATGAACCAAAAAAAAAAAAAAAAAAAATCAGCCCGTGCACTTTGAACCCTGTCCCACAATGCACCACGCAGGGTCTGAATGGCTGACCGGGTTGTTTACCGCACTTAAGTGTCCTGGGGGATTTGGGGTTACTTTTCTGTCTGAACTGCTCTTGCCACCTGAGCTCAAAGGGTTCACTTAACTCCCCTTAAGGAGACGTCATCAAAACTCAGGGAAGCTGAGAAATGAGCTCTCTAGGCCTTGACAGATCTTAGAGGGAGCTCTGTTTACCAGTTGTTTTCTTCAACTTGAGGGACAGGGGTTGGCCCAGGCCGGTCTGGTGGAAGCCTTGGCCTTGACTGCAGAACCTGGTGTCTGGGGCTCCGTGGGGCTGACTCAGAAGAGGCAGGGAGGGTGGAGGCTTTGCGGGGGTGCAGTAGGCCCCACCCGTGAGGGCCCTGAGGCGCTGGTGCACTTCGGATGAGGGTGAAATGGCCTTTGAACCCCCGTGGTCGCCCCTGCTGAAAAGGACATTGCAAGCCACACGGGGCACAGAGGGCAGGCCCGCTGGCTATGTAATGCCAGAGAGGATGGCCTGCATGGTCAGCCTGTCTGGGTGCCAGGCTCAGACCTGGAGAGAACTCTATGCCCACTTAGTAACCGAGTGGCCAGCATCTGGACAGCCGTGGGGGCTTGGGCATGTACCTTGGGCACCCGGAGCCACAGGCCCTAGGGTTCTTGTCTGGCCTCTTTCTAATGAGCGGATGCCATCAACTCCCTTCTAGGTGTCAAACGTCTCCCATTTGACAGCCCGGGTGTCACTCAGGGACTATAGTTTACTGAAGTGGGAGGCACTGTGGGCGGGTAGGTGAGGTACAGCTAACCCTGAGCACCCAGAAAGAAGACAGGGAAGCAAGGGGCTGTCTGACCTAGGTCATAAACCCTCCCGTGCTCAGGCTACCATCCAGTGCCACCTCCCACAGAAAGGCCCCTCCCTGAGCAGCACCTGGCACCCCTTCTCTGGGCATGCCTGTTGTTATCTTAGAGCTGGGTGTCTGCAACAGATCACCAGACACTGTTCTTGGGCGCTCAGCCCTCTCTCTGCCTCCTGGGATCAGGAGAGTCAGATAGATCGTTGCACCCTTGTCTAGATGACCCCCTTCTGCTCAGGAGTGCTGTCTCCCAGAAGGGCTGGAGGCCTGACCCTTGAAGGAGAGAAGGGAGGTCTCCAAGCCCGGCAAGGAGAAGGGCGAGGGAGGGTGGCCCATAGCTCTGAGGCCATCGAGGCTCCCTTCTACCTGTGAAATGGGAGCAGAATTGTAGCCCAGGAGGAGTGGCTCGTATCCATGGAGACATTGCTTGCGAGTCCCTGTCCCAGCCCGGGGTACCTCAGGTCTGGCTGTGTGTGAAGAGCGAGGGGCTGCAGCTTGGTCACTTGACCGAGGATGAGAATGAGAACAGGACATAGCTGGGGAGCTTGGGAAGTGACAGGAGCAAGAGGTCAGAGTGTGACGACTGTACTGTGTCACCCGTATAAGCCAGCGCAGGCATCCCGTGTCTCCCACTCATATGTCTCTACCTGTGGAGTGCTGGAGACACAGTGAACCCAGGAAGATGCCTAAGGCAGATCAGGCCCCTGTCTGGCCCCGGAAGGCAGGAGCTGAGGAGCCATTACCCTCTGGTGATACCACAGAAGAGGGTAGAATGGCAGCCACCAGCCTCTCACCATCCCTGCATGGGTGGGCTAGCCTGGTCAGCAGGGGTAGGGAGGTATCATCGCCATGAGCTGGGACCTGGCCCCAGCTCCCCATGGAGAAGACGAGTTTGGGCAGTTCCCAGGTACCCATTCCAGAAAGTGATCGGAGGGAGGCAGGAGGCAGGAGGCAGGGAGGAGGACCGCGTGGCAGGAAGTGTTGACTACCTAAGGTATTAGCCATTCCTATCTGATAAGACCTTGCCAGAGACTTAATGAGTGTTACCTTGTTTTCTCTGGAGCCAGGCATAGTGCCAGGGGAGGTGGCTCTGTTGCTGTCTGCTGTGTGACCCAGAGCTAGTCACCACCCGTCTCTGAGCTTCACTCTTTCTGATATGACTTTCCAGCTGTTGCCTCTGCCTTTCTCCCGCTCTTCCTTCTTCCTGCTCTGAGCTTCTCTCATTTTTTCACCTCAGCTTTCCAGTCTGTCCTTCCACCTGTCCCTCTGTCCTCTCTCTCTCCCCACTGTTCCTGGGATCCTGGGCCAGGAGTCGTAGGGTTGAGAGTTCCACTCACAGATGATATTGTTCCCCAGGGACCACTACCCAGGGCACTGGGGGGAGCCTAGGGGATTTGTCCACCAAGGGCGGTGGCCGCTGCCCAGTGGCTGGCTGATGGCTCAGAACACCCAAAAAAGACCGGATCTACCAAGGTCCAATTGAAGCAAGCTTTATTTTTGGGTGCACCCTGGACTGGTCAGTCTGGCTGCCTCTCCCTAAGTCAGGATTTTAGGGAGCAGCCCCGGCTGTCTCTTGAGGTCCTTTGTCTACAAGAGATGAAGTGTTCACAGGGGCGAGAGAGTCTGCTGTCATACGTTGTTAGAAAGACAGAACAAATGGGAACGGACACCGCGGTGAACCAGGCCAAAAGTTTAGTGTAGGTTGAAAAAACATGTTCTATGGTTTACATCGGATCTAAGAAACAGAAACTTAACTCTCAATTGCAAATAGAAACCTTAACTTGCAAGGACTTAGCCCAGGACAAACAGGACCCTCCCATTCTTTGACGACACACAGAAACCTCAGAAACCTTAACCTAGGACAAACAGGAACTCATTCTTAACTGTCTCAACTGTAGACAGGACCCTTTACCTGCAAGGTGTGTTGTTCCTGTTCCCGTCTCACAAGACCTGGAGTTAAGACTGTTTCACACGAATCAGCTTGTCCGAGCTGGCCCTGTCCCTATCCATCCACGAAATGTCTTGCTAGAAGGACCACAGAATTCGGTCCAAGTCAGCAGTTGTCTATAGCTGGGAAGGCTTCCTGAAGGAAGTGGACCACGAAGGGCCAGCAGAAGGACTAATAATATGCATTTTGTGTGTTCATGGCTAACTCCCTTGAAGCTGTTGAAAGGCTTGCTATAAAGCCCTGATACCTGGGCCAGTTATGCAGCTGGTGTACTTAACAGCCCCGTGGACAGATGGGACCGAAACATCCCCAAAGGGCAGAGGCAGTCAGGGCACCTGTCCTTGGGCCCAAATTCTGTCCTCTGCTGGTTCTGCCTGCCCTAATGCTGGCCTGTGTTTTCCTCCCTCTACCCTGGTGCCCTCCTCTCCTCAGGTATGAAAGGAGAATAGGCTGTGTGGCCTTGGGTAAACTGCTCACCCTCTCTGGACCTTCTTTTTCCTTTTTTTTTAAAGATTTATTTATTATCATATGTAAGTATATTGTAGCTGCCATTAGACACACCAGAAGAGGGTATCAGGTCTCATTACAGATGGTTATGAGCCACCATGTGGTTGCCGGGACTTGAACTTAGGACCTCTGGAAGAACAGTCAGTGCTCTTAACCACTGAGCCATCTCACCAGCCCCTCTCTGGACCTTCTTATCAGTGCCAAGTCAGCCTCTAAGATTCCTTAGAGTATCTGTTGAGCTCCAGGCTCCCAACAGGGACTATGGGTAGGGGAGGGGCTCCCCACCAAGCTTAGTCCTAACTTTCTGTTCCGCCATTTGTGGAGCCTCTGGATTCCAGGTTCTCTCTAAGCGTCCTCTTCTGGTGGTCCTGGTGTGTGTGAGAGCCTCCTGGCCCAGCCACTGGACACTGTCTGCGACACATTCACACCCAGGCTGCCTCCTCAAACACCAGAACTCAGCCAAATCAAAGCTGTTAGGGAGATGGATTGAATGGGCTGGGGCCTGACAACCTGATATAAGGCCCCTGGGGATTGGTGACTGAGCCTTCCTGTCATAACCGGAAAGGCTGGACTTCAAAGTCAATAACTTGGAAGATGCAGGAGGAGACGGAAGAACACCAGTATTGGCTTCATGCTGTTGTGCCCCGTGTAAAGATTATTTTTGTATTATTCAGATGCTGATTTCTTTGCCCTCATATCTGGTTGCGATCCAGACATGGCATCGTAATGCTTATTCTAAGAATCTCCTGCCTCAGTGTTGTGTTAGCGTTGCTCCCCGTTTATTCTCTGATTTGTCAATAAAAGCTCATCAGCCAATGACTGAGCAGGAGAGAGAATAGGGCTGGAGTTCCGGTTCCAGGGAGGGGAGGGGTAGGGAGTGGAGAAGAGAGGAAAGGAGCACACCTGGAGCAGAGATCAATGCTAAACTTCAAGTATTTCATCAATTTTGGCTGGGAGGATTAGAATAGATTAATAACTGCTCAGTTATCGTGTCACAAAGCTTGCTAATCTAATAGTCTCTGTCTCAATTATATGGCAGCTAGCTAGGTTAAAGAAAAAAACCTGACACTTATAATTTGAACCAATACACCATTGTTAAGATGCTGTCTTGGGTGCTGGAGAGATGGCTCAGTGGTTAAGAGCACCGACTACACTTCCAGAGGTCCTGAGTTCATTTCTCAGCAACCACATGGTGGCTCACAACCATCTGTAACGGGATCTGACGCCCTCTTCTGGTGTGTCTGAAGAGAGCAATGGTCTACTCATATACATAAAATAAATAAATCTTAAAAAAAATTAAAAATCTAAAAAGATGCTGTCTTGGGGGAGAGGTTTGTACACCCACAGGAGGCAGCCATGCCCTCTAATATAAGAATAAGCCTATTATGCTGTGCCCCACCTTTGTGCATCACACACACACACACACACACACACACACACACACACACGGTGTACACATATACACACATACACACACAAACCAAAAAATAAAAAATAAAAATGTTTGTCCTAGTAGAGGGCCAGGGAGATAGCTCTGTTGGCATCATGACTGCCACCCAAGTTTGAGGACCTGAGTTCAGGTCTGCAGCACCCATGTAAAAAACCAGACACATTGCCACACGTCTGTAATCTCAGCCCTGGGAAGCTGAGACAACCTACACCCCGAGCTTGATAGCTAGTTAGCCTATCAGTGAGCTCCGGGTTCAGCAAGAGGCTGTCTCCAAAAATAAGTCAGAGAGTGACCGAGGGAGACAGCCAATGCCAACCCCTGTCCTTCACAGACGCATACACATGTGCATAAAGACCACACAGAGGGGGGGAGGGGGGGAGAGGGAGAGAAATGTTCATACCCAGGATCCCCATAGGATACCCCCACACCCCGAAAGCAGACCATCGCCAGCTCTAGCTCATCATCTCGGTCATGGGGGTTTGGGGAGTCACTGTCTTGCTTAGGTTGAGAGCAATGGGGTACATGTAAGGACGGTGGGCTCTGCCTGCTCTGGGTCACACTGTGTGTACAGTGTGGTGGCTTACAGGATGGCTTTGCTGTCAGTGGTTTGTCCTGAGTTACTACATGTTGAGCGCCAACCCGGAAGGGCTCCGCCTTGTTTATCTAGGCAAACAGCTGCACCAGGAGCTACAGACTGATAAATGGTTTATCTATAGCAATAAATAACACCTGTGAGCTCATCCAATCATAGAAACGCCAGGCAGAAGGGCTTGTCCCTGTACCAGGTGTCACCCCACACCAGGACTTTCAAGGAACACTGCAAGACTGCCATGTGGCCTTGCACGCTAGCCTCTCGTTCCGTCGCCTCCCAGGAAAAGTATCATCTAAGCACAGAACCCATTGCTGTCGCTTGGCAGCTTCAGCTCAGGTGGGATGTGTCCCTGACGGTGATTGTGTGTGTGTGTGTGTATGTCTCTGTATGTGTGTGTGTGTCTATTTATGTGTGTCTGTGTGTGCATCTGTGTGCGTGTCTGTGTGTGTGTTTGTGTTTGTGTGTCTGTCTGTGTGTGCCTGTCTGTGTATGTGTGTCTGTGTGTGTGTTTGTGTTTGTGTGTCTGTCTGTGTGTGTGTCTCTGTGTGTGTGTATGTGTGTCTGTGTATGTATGCATGTCTGTGTGTGTGTGTCTGTGTGTGTATGTGTGCATGTGTGTGTGTGTCTCTGTGTGTGTGTGTATGTATGTGTGTAAGAGAGAGACACACAGGGCCCTCTTCAGAATGACACCTGAAGCTGCCACCAGTTGGCACTGACAACCTTGTGCCCAGGTTGTTCGATTTCTCATTTGAAGAGGCTCAGCCATCTGAACCCTGTGTCTGAACCCTGAGGCTTCCTGAACTCTGTCCTGGTCATTCTGGAGCCCAGATATCATTACTTGCAGTGTGATGTGGGATCTGAGAGTCTTAGTAATTATAGTGGAAATGGAATAAAAGACACTACGTCTTATGACTACCAAGTGCACCCACCGGTCACTCTCTTTGCTGCTGTGGATCAAATAATTAACAAGAGGCTCCTTAAGAAAGGAAGGCTCAGCTGGGCTGTGGTGGCGCATGCCTTTAATCCCAGCGCTCAGAGACAGAGGCAGGCAGATCTCTGAATTTGAGGCCAGCCTGGTCTACAGAGCAAGTTTCAGGACTGCCAGGGCTATACAGAGAAACCCTGTTTCTCAAAATAAATCAAAACAAAGGAGGGGGGAGGGAGAGGGAGAAAGAGGGGGAGGGAGAGGGAGAAAGAGGGGGAGGGGAGAGAGTGAGGGGGAGGGGAGGGGAGGGGAGGGGGAGAGGGAGAGGGGAGGGGGAGAGGGAGAGGGGAGGGGGGAGAGGGAGGGGGGAGAGGGAGGGGAGGGGAGAGGGAGGGGAGGGGAGAGGGAGAGGGAGAGAGAGGGGGAGAGAGAGAGGGGAGGGGGAGAGGGAGAGGGGAGGGGGGAGAGGGAGGGGAGGGGAGAGGGAGAGAGAGGGGGAGAGAGAGAGGCTTTATTTCACACCCTCATGGCAGGATGGGCACTGTAGCTGAACTCTGAGGCAGCCACCATGTCGCCTCCTCATGAGAAAGCAGAGGGAAGGGAGGGGGTGCTCCCTCACTTTCTCCTTTTTATTCCGTCTGGGACTCCAGCTCAGGGAAGAATGACTTACACTCGGAGTGAGTCTTCTAAGTTTAACTGACCTAATCTAGCTAATCCCTTACAGACGGTCGATAATCAGTATTAATCGGCTCAAGGAGCCGGAATCTGGAGCGCTGATAATGTTGCCGAAGCTTGCGGATCTGTTCTGGAGGTGTAGACACAGATAATTCACAGTCAGTTCAGGAGACTGACAGAGCACGTGGATGACAAGAGCCCAGACCTCGATGGGAAGAAGTTCCCAGCAGGCAGAGCCACCCCCGTGGGATTCCCTGTGGAACCTAGCTTACCGGATGCCAGGAATGCAGCCCCGGCTTCATGCATGCTAGACAAGGGTTCTACCGACTGAGCCACATGCCCAGCTCCTTCGCCATGTTTTTTACAAGTCACACAGCCCTCCTGCATCCGTGAGGCTCGTAAGACAAATGGCGCAAGTTTCACGGAAGGGCCAGGTGAGACGTGAAGCCCTCACGCTGGAGGGACGCCCAGCAAAGGTTCTAGTACTTCTCGAAAGACGCTCTGTCTCAGGAGTCAATGGAAGATACTGGACCTGAGCTAACGTTTCAGTGGGATATCCCTGGAGCCTAGGTCCCTCTCCTAGCGGCTTCAGGGAAGAGGTAACTTCAGGATAGACCTTCCAGAGTGCCCGCCATACTCTCTTTACTCAGAAGTTTGCTTCAAACAATGAGGTCTCATGGAGAAGACTTTAGTAAAGGCAGAGCGTGTGGGTCTAGAGACAGATGCGGCTGTATGGTTTCCATGAGCTGTGTGGTTCAGGAGTCTACCTTTGACCCATTAAACTCCACGCCACAGAGTCAGACGTCCAGGTCCAGAAGAGCTGGGCTCTCTGCCACTACTGGCTTTGTTTTACTGTGTGAATACCATGGTTCATAAAATCCGTACTATGTTACCTTTTTCCTGGTCTACTAGGGAACTCATAGTTAAATCTACTGTATAGATAAACTCCATTACTAACTTCAACCTCTCCCTCTTCCTCTCCCTCTCGCTATCCCTCTCCCTCTCATTTGACTTAATGTCCTGACTTGGGGAAACATTGCCCTAGACGGTGTATTCTGTAGGCATTCTCAAATCATTTTTCCTAGGGTAGGAGTATAAATCCACCATCTTAGTTAAGGTTTCTATTGCTGTCATGAAACATCATGACCCAAGAGCAAGTTGGGGAGGAAAGGGTTTATTTGACTCACACTTCCACATTGCTGTTCATCACTGAAGCAAGTCAGGGCAGGAACTCAAACAGGGACAGAACTTAGAAACAGGAGCTGATGCAGAGGCCTTGGAGGGTGCTGCTTACTGACTTGTTCCTCATGGCTTGCTCAGCTTGCTTTCTTATAGAACCCAGGACCCCCAGCCCAGGGATAGCACCACCCACAATGGGCTGGGCCCTTCCCCATTGATCACTAATTGAGAAAATCCAGCCTTACAGCTGGATCTCATGGAAGCATTTCCTCATGAGAGGCTCCTTCTTCTCTGATGACTCTAGCTTATGTCGAGTTGACACAACACCAGGCAACACACCCACCAAGGTAGTCTCTGAGTCTTCTGGGATGTGTGAGGGGCTGAGAGGTATATGTAGGGGTGGGATGGGGGAGGTACTGGGGACCAGAAGGCATTAATCTCATGGAAGTCTCAGGTCAGAAAGTAGGTCCCCAGCAGAGGCGGCAGGAAGGCCCAGAGGGATTTAGATCAGGTACGGAGTCAGGAGGGTCGCTGAGGCGACTGGTCTTGGGGGTCTTGAGTGCCAGGTCAAGCTTGTATTTCCCAAATTTCTGAGCATCAGCAAGAAGCTAGCCAGCCACTATTTAATGTATGTTTGTAAACCTGTGGATTATTGAAGATTTTAAGGATTAGGAGATGGAGAGATTTAGATTAGGAGTCATGGAGAAGTCCAGTCATATGCCCAGGATCCTGGCTTGGTTAAGCCCAGGTTGGAATACAAGGGCTAGGCCCCACATTCTCTCTGCTTCACACTCAGCCATGCTCTCCATCCTGGGGGTTTAGGGAGCTAGGGGAGGTTTTTTATTTTTAATGTTTGTTCATTTTGTTGAGATAGAATCTCATGTAGCCCAGGCTGGCCTCAAACTCCCTATATAGCTGAGGATGACCTTGAACTCCTGATCCTCCTGCCTTCTCCTCCTGGGTGCTGAGATCACAGGTGTGCACTGCCATACTGTTTTATCTGGTGCTGGGAATTGAACCTCAGACTAAAGGCATGCTGGATGAGCATTCTACCAACAGTCCGACATCTGAGGCTACTCAGGCGGCTCTCAGCGGAGGATCAGGCTACAACTTGCCACCAGGAGCTGCTGAGGTCTTCACAGAGAGACAGTGGTGTCTGGGTCAGGGTGATGGTGATGGACAGGGGAGCGTGAGGGGGAGGACCTGTGACCCAGACCTGGAGGCAGAGAAGATGGGCTGGGGGGGGGGCAGGCAATTGCTCAGACTCTGCAGCTAAGAGAAGCAGAGACTAAAGATGTGGTCGCCGTGTCCCTTAATGAGTACCACCATTTTGAGAGATGTGGAGGCCAAGTGTGGCCAGGACAGGGCTGATTGATCTGAGGTCACTGAACCGGTCACCTGTAGGGTGGCACCCTTGATCCCGAGCCCCTGAGGGCGGTATCCTCACGTCTGCTCAGCTGGTGCCCAAGCCTGACCCAACCCTGACAAGGCTATCATTTAGCACCACTCGTATGATTGCATGGAACTCAGGTGATCCTCAGCAGAGAGCTGGGCCTGGGGTTTCAACTCTGGGGAACAGGGCCAACAAGAGTCACATGGCTTGTGGCCCTTACCCCTTCCTGCCATTACAGCTACTGGCCCCAGGGCCCCCTGCACTGAGGGAATTGGTGGGTACTCTGTTTTCTCATGACGGGAGAGTCAGAGTACCTGGGGACACTCCCCAGTCTACCAGCAGGCCCTGTAATCTGCCTTGGGTGATAGGGGTGCAGGAAGAGGTTAGGGGGTATCTGGAAGACCCCAACAAGAGTCGAGAGCACCCACCTACTGTCTGGAACTCTGGGTTCTAGGGTGGCACCGTAAATAGCAAGTTCCCTCTAGATGTTTGCTGAATGAATGAGTGCATGAATGAATGAGTGAGTGAGTGAATGCATGAATGAATCAACACACTGGGTCCTGATTCAGCCTCCTGCGATTTCTCCCATGTTACCTTGGGTAAGTCGTTGCTCCCTTTAAGCTTCGGCTAACTGACTGGAGAATGAGCCTGGAGACCGTAATCCAGCAGAGGACCTTTCCAGAACAAAGCTGGGGTGGCTGGAAGCAGGTGGGACTGTCCCCGCACTTCCCACGGGTCCTGGGAGGGGAGGTGACAGCAGGGAAGGGAAGAGGTCTGGAGCTAGAAGCTCTACAGATGCCCCTCCCTGGAGGCTGCCCTGGCTAAGTCAAGGAATAGCCAGGGCTGTGACTCTCAGGCTGGCAGAGCCCACAGCTAGGGTTGGCAACCTCAGAATCAATCCTTCAGATTTGTCACAAGGCCTAGGCCATTCCAGGGTTTCCCTGACCCAGGTAGCCTAACCTCACAGGCATCCAGCGACCTCCTGAAACAGACTTAACCATGTCCTTACCCACACGCCACACATACCTGCCTTCAGTGTATCAGGGTTTTATTTTTAGGAGATAACTTCCATGGTTAGCCCGGGCCACGCTGTGCCCCCGGGTCACAGTTGTCACCGAGCCCTATCATGTCATTTCTGCCAAGTCCTTTCATTTGGACAGCCTACCTGACCCCTAAAAAGTGTCTTGAACGAGAACTCTAATCTAGTTCCACACACCGGAGCTAGGAGTCTTTAGGGGCTGTAATAATTTAGCAGCACCCTGGAACTTACTAAGGTGTGTGTGTGTGTGTGTGTGTGTGTGTGTGTGTGTGTGTTTCTGATTTATTCTCAAGTCATTTCTATAGCCAAGCCTCCTCTGATCACCACCTTCTGTATAAACTTGCTGCCTGTCACACCTTCATGCTGTCTGTGCCCCATGAGAACAGGGTCTTGTTGGTCTGGCTCCCTGTTGTATCCCCAGTACCAAGAACAATGATCATTGTTCCATAAAGCTAGTGAAACAGGGAAATGGGACGTGGATGTTGGAGCCCAGCACTAGACGCTGCTCTGCTGCCATGGCCCCAACTCATTCACAGAACATTCTGGGAGAATCTCTCAATCCCACAGTCCCTGGGCAGCTGCCCTGGCCAGGACAGGAACTCTGAGCTGAATATTCCATCTGTGTGTGTGTGTGGGGGGGAGCGGATAGTAAAGTCACCCGGCTCCCACCCCTGCTCCTCCCAGATCTTACCTATCTTGCCTGGAGTCTCCAGTTCAAAGAGACTACAGCTTGGGTGTGCAGGATTTGACTTTGTGGGTTGTGGGTAGGGCAGACGCCTGGGCAGGTCATGGTGTCTCCCAGAAAATGTTCTCAGGTAGAAAAAAAGGAAGAGGGGTGAGGAGGGTCCCAGAGGAGTGTAGAGGGGGCTGGAGAGGAGACATGGGGGGGGGTTCTTTCAGTGAGAGAATAATGAGAGTGGGAACTGTCTTCTAAAGCAGAGCAGATGACTGCTCAGAGTGCTCATGAATCTATTTGAACATGAGAACATTCACAGGAGACGAGGACCTAATGCTTCCCTGGCAGGGCTGCAGATGACCAAGATCCTGGGGTGTGGGGAGGGGAGGCGAGGTAGCCTGTGTGCAAAAAGCTCTGATCTCAGTTCCTTTCTCTGTAAAACAGAGGTGTGTCCTCTGGCGTCCCCACCCATCCTTCCGCAGCCTTTCTTGCTCCCCTTCATTTGCCTCAAGCCCGAGAGTGAGCCCTTGGAGAAATCAGGTCCTGATGGCCCCCTGCCCTGCCCACACTGGCCAAGAGCCCAGCCAAGCCATGATCTGTCTGAACTTGGGTTTCCAGGCTTGGTTGGAAGTTGTTGCCTGGAATTGTTGAGTGAGTTGAATCCCTCCATCCATCTGTCTACTCATCCATACGTTCATCTATCCACTTGTTTGTCCACCCGTCTGTCCGTCTGTCTGTCTGTCTGTCTATCTATCTATCTATCTATCTATCTATCTATCTATCTATCTATCTATCTATCTATCTATCTATCTATCATCTGTCCGTCCATCCATCCATCATCTATCCATCCATTCATTTACCATCCATCATCCATCCATCCTTCTATCCATCCATCTGTCCACTCATCCATATGTTCATCTATCCACTTGTTTGTCCATCCATCTGTTCATCTATTCATCATCCATCCATCTGTTCATCTATTCATCATCCATCATTCATCCACCATCCATCCATCCATCATTCATCCACCATCTATCCATCCATCATTCATCCATCCATCATCTATCATGCATCCATCCATCCATCATTCATCCATTCATCATCTATCTCCATCATCTATTCATCATTCATCATCCATCCATCCATCCATCATCCATCCATCCACCCATCCATCCATCATTCATTCATCATCCATCCATCCATCCATCCAATCTTCCTCAGTGGAAGCCTCTGGTCTTTGGGTGAGCTTCCTTTATATTCCTTATGCTATTTATAGAAAGTGGATATTTTTCTACCCTTAGAAGAACTTAAACAAAATGACTGGGGCCCTGGTTCTTTTGGCTTGAAGAAGGGTTGTGGAAAGGCCACTCCTGAGGTTTTGCTAGCTTCTGTACCTGGAGGATAAACTGAGGCTTAGTCTTGATGCTTGTAGGTATGATGAGCTTTTAAGGCCAGAATATTACACTCAGATGTGCTGGCAGCAAAGATGATCAGTCTAGGAAAGAGAACCAAATAAAAGTATATGGTGTTTTTCTTTGTTTGTTTCCTGGCTTCCTAGCTGGGCTAGTGGTTCCTGAGGTAGGAACCTCCCTGGGGCTGCCAGGTAGGCCTCCTTCAGGGCATGCTTCTCTCCACTTGGCTTTGATGTCCCCTGCCTGTGGACAGGAGATTTCTGATTGTGTGTCTGCTGCTTGGGAGGCATGTCCTGTGGCTCCAGAGGCGTCTTTCTCTGGACCCTCACCTTCATCATGAAGCAGACATGTCATTCACCCTCTCCTCTCAGCAGTCCTGTGGTGTCTTCCTGTTTGCAACAGAATGGCCAAGCCGAGGCCCTGTACTGAGCCTCTCATCCATTCAACCAAGATACCATCCATCGCTTTGATTACTCGGCCCCAAACACTGGCCACCCTCGCATTCTTCTTCCTATTGAACTTCCGATTTATCTGCTGATCATCAACTGCATTGTCTTCAAGGCATGCTCTCGATCCTGTTCCTCACTCCAATGACACCCCAGGGTCAGGGCACCATCACTTCTGCCCAGAGGAGGGAGAGCCTGCAAGCTCTAATGTCACATGCCTCTCTTTTGTCTATTTCCTAGCCCACCAAGTCCTCAGAGCAAGGAACCTGGACTTTTCTGTCTCTCCTAGGGATGAGTGCACAGGCGCCCAGCAACACCTGTATGAGTACAGGGCATCCCTGAACCCCGTCACTTGACATGCGCAGAACCTGCCCTCCTGAGCTCAGACAAGAGTTTTCCTATATGCTCTTCAATCCTTCCTTCCTTGCTTCCTTTCTTGTTGAAAGACCAGACTTAAACTCAACATACAGCTCAGGATGACCTTGAACTCCTGACCCCTCCTGTTGCAGAGGCAGGCGTTCACGGCCATGACACCCAGTTTTATGTGAAAGGAAGGAAGGAAAGAAGAAAAGAAGGAAGAAAAATTATAAAACCATTTCAAAAATGTCCATATTTGTACTTATGTCTGTCTGTCTCTTTCATACACACAGATACACATACATGATCAGAAGAAAATATATCAAAATTAGCAGGAAAGTGCTCTATGTAACTTTTACTCTCTTCATGTTTCCCCACAGGTTACTTTCAACTTTAAAGAAATTAATTTCTTTGAATAGGAAAATGGTATTAGGGACAGTGCACAAACAGGTTTGTGCGGACCACGGTCATGTGACACCAGGTTTGTGTAGACCATGGTCATGTGTCATGAAGTTTATGTAGACCATGGTCATGTGACATCAGGTTTGTGTAGACCATGGTCACGTGACACTAAACAGGTTTGTGTGGACCATGGTCACATGACACCAGCTTTGTGTAGACCATGGTCATGTGACATGAAGTTTATGTAGACCATGGTCATGTGACATCAGGTTTGTGTAGACCATGGTCATGTGACATGAAGTTTGTGTAGACCATAGTCATGTGACATCAGGTTTATGTAGACCATAGTCCTATGACACCAGGTTGTGTAGACCATAGTCATGTGACATTGGGTTTGTGTGGACATCAGCTGTGGCCCTAGCTTTGCTGTTTGCCTATGGGAAAGCTTAGTAAGACACCCGAGAAAGCCTTCATTCTCCTGGATCACATAAGGACAATTCCCTCCTCACAGGGCCACTGTGGGAATGAAAGACGTGTAAGTGATCTGAGTGTGTTGGCACGTGCCTTTAATCCCAGCACTCGGGAGGCAGAGACAGAAGCAGAAGCAGAAGCAGGAGGATCTCTGTGAGTTCAAGACCAGACTGGTCTACAGAGCGAGTCCCAGGAACAAGTTACTAACTAACTAAAGAAATGAGAGAGAGAGAGAGAGAGAGAGAGAGAGAGAGAGAGAGAGAGAGAGAGAGATATGAAGGAAGGAAGGAAAGAAGGAAGGAAGAAGAAAGACGCATAAGCGAAGGAGGAATGGCGGGACATCTCAGCCTAACACTTTGAGCCCGTGGTCAAGGTGATCGCCCACTGATGCTGTGCCCTCTGAATTCTGGGTACCAGCATCACCTCATGGTGGATTTGTGTGTAGACAGCTCTGGCACTCTCTAGCAATGTGACTAGAGGCCTGACTAGCTGCCAGCACATCTTTTAGATAAGGCTAACTCTCTTCCACTGCCCTGAACTCTCACCCCATGATGAGGTCCTCCTGTCTCAGCAGCTGTCACAATATGGGGTCACTGAGTCCAGGGGAGCTCATGGGGCTTTATGCCCTCCGTGGCTCTGAGTGTCAGGCCTGGGATTCGAATCACACAATCCTCATCCACACTGAGCTGACCCTGAGGACTGGATTGCTGCACTTAGGAGGTAGGATTTACACATTTCTTAGTGTGAGTCCTCAGAAAGGTAGTCACAGGGTGGGCTTGGGCACCAGGAGGCTGAGCGCGAAGGCTGGGACCCTCTGAGCTTCCTGCTGGCAGCTGAACCCGGCTGTTTTTAGGTCCCCTTCCTACCCCACAGAGAGCTTCAAACACCTCCCTCCCAGCCTCCTAGATTGACAGTCCATGACTTAGGTGACTGGGCGTGGAGCCAGGAGGTGGGGACCAGGCTCAGGCAGGCTCCCCAGGTTGCAGGGTGAAATTAAAAGGGAGGAGGAGAGCACTCCAACCCATCAGAACACACGTTCCTACCCGGCAGCCGGGTGTCTCCAAACAGAGTTGGGGAGCCGGGGAGCAGCTGGGGCTCGTGGCTGCTGGGCACCCACGCTGACCCGACTAGGAGACCGGAAGCTGGGTGCAGGATGGCCTCCCCTCGAGCTGTTCAGCTGTCTCTGAGAAAGCCGACACATGCTGTGTGTGTGGTAGGTGTGGAGACGCTGGTGGATGTCTACAGGTAAGACCCGGGACGCGTTCCTGTGGTTGGGTCAGGGGATCCGCAGGCAAGAGAGGATGCGGGAAGGGGAGTTGGCAGGGTGATGTCTGGACACCAGAGAAGGTGGAGCTGGCTTCAGAGCTTTCGAGGGAAGAAAATAGGGTCTGCCCAAGTGTATCGGGGTCAGGACATCAGGTCCAGTCCCCCGATAAGGGTGGGCTTAGGAGACGACCCTGCACCCTGGGGCCAAGCTCTGTCTGGGTTCTACATGACAGTCTTCAGATGGAACAGCAGAAGGAAGTGAGGTTTGAGCCAGGGAAGAGGGTTGGGCACCCCCCCACTCCGCTTCCTCCCTCCACGTCTTGCCAGGTTTCCACCTCTCTGCGGTTAGGGGTGTGCATGTGACATCTTGACCCTTGGAGGCCATCCAGGGACAACCAGAGTGACTGGGATTAAGAGGGAGTAGTCAAGGCATAACTCAATGACTTAATTTAAGAAATGATCCTGGAGCAAAGCCTGGGACTTGGGCTGGCAGGAGATGATGGTGATGATGATGATGATGATGGCGGTGGTGGTGATGATGGTCATTGTGATAGGGGCTGTAGCAATATCTGAATGGGATAGCCATGGCCAGTTTTCCCCATTGACCCAAATCTTCCTTGTCCTGGCTCTACTTAGATAGGAATGGAGGGACCTGGGCAGCCTCAGCTCTTTACCTGGCCATTTCAGAAGTTGGTGGTCTTTGAGCTCTAGGTGGGGTGTCTTCTATAGGGAGCTCAGACCTGGGGTCTCCCAGGCACCATCTGAACTCAGTTCATCCTTGGGGCTCAGGTCCACGCTTGCCCAGCCAGATGGCGGAGTGCTGTAGCTGTTGCCTGTCTGACAGCCACTGATGCTTTGTCTTACTGTCCCCCTCTCAAGTCATGGTGGAGGATACCAGGGACAGGAATCAGGAATGGGGAGGGACAGACAGAGGCTCTGGAGGCCAGACCTTAACTACCCTCCACTGGGGACCGGAGGTCCGACTGGTCTCATCAAACCTAGGTGGGTAGTGGGATTATATCCACTCTTGACCTTTTAACATATGATTCTAGATTTAATGAATAGAGTTCATTGGAGAGAGAGAGAGAGAGGAGGAGGAGGAGGAAGAGGAGGAGGAAGAAGAGGAGGAGGAGGAGGGAGAGGGAAAGGAAAGAGAAACACAGAGAGAGGGAGACAGAGACAGAATTTTTGGTACTCCCTGGGGCTTTACACATGCTGGACAAATGCTCTACCCCAGGACCAGTCCCCAGTAATATTGTCAGCTATGGCATAGACTGTCCGTAGCCCGTAACCTGCAGTTTAGCTGAAGCTCAGTGGAGACCAGCCTTCCTGTGCTGCACCTGGCAGTCTTGCTTTGACACTGATGTCAGGGAAGGAGAACCCCTGCATGGGTCCCGCCTGCCTGATTCCAGGACCCTGCTCCCCCCTTAGGGATAAGGTTGTTTCTAGAAAGTTCTTTCAAACCTCAGCCCTGTCTACCTTCTGTCATCCGGGCCCCCATACCCATCCCATCCCATCCCTCCCACCCCTCCCCCACCGCAGCCCTGACTTCTCATCACCCAGGACTCTGAGTCCTGATTGGATGAACTGGGGCCCCTCTGAAGTGCCGCATGGAGGTTACACATGCAGCTGGGTGCATCCTGGTTCTGTTGGTCCCTGGCTGTGTGGTCTTGGGCTTACCAGTGCCCTTCTGTGAGCCTGCTTCTGCCTCTCCGAGTGAACTCAACAGGATCTCCATCATGGGGGCGCACGCGGGGCGATGAATGAGACCTGCATGTGCCTGTCCCTGGCAGGTGACTGGTAGGATGTGCCGGCTGTGGGCACCCCCACATCTGTTCTTCCCATTGCTCCTTAGAGGGAGGAGGGGACAATGGCAGCACAGGGTATATGGGGGAAACACCAAGCCCTTAGTGTTTGTCCTTCGTGGTGTGGCCGGCCCAGATGGAGCTGCCCTGACCATGGCGTCTGGGAGGGACTAAAGTGTCAGCTCTGTACCCTGACTGCTGACTAGCATTACAGCCACCCAGAGTTTACAAGAACCACAGGAATTTGCTTTGTGGCACCGAGGAGAGGAGGGCTCTCCTGCCCAGAGGCAGTGGCAGAGGGAAAGGCGCCTTGAATGGACAAGCCCGTGGGACTTCCAGGAGCCTGAGGCCCCCCCAGGGGCTGGGTTAGAGCCAGGCCACACATGATGATGTGATGAACTTGGGGCTCCTCCACCCCTTCGCTTGGTGACTGGCTCCAGCTGAGGCCAGCCAAGGGGCTCAGAACTGGTCTTGCTTGCTGATAAGCCTGAGGAAGGCTCCCCCAAGTATGAGGTATGCCGGTCACCTGAGCTGCCCAGAGTTTGAACCTCCAGATGATAGTGCATAAGGTGACATCAGAGGATGTGATTAATCCCCCAGAGGCCACATGGCCTGGCTATTTGAAAAAAAAATGTTTGTATGTGGGGTTAATTGTGTGTGATGGAGTAGCTAGTCTCAACAGGTGCTGTGGGCCATCCACCACGGGGCTAGCTTAATATCCTCATGGGCTATCTCAGCACCCTGATGCCTCCTCTCTCCTGTGGGTTATCTTACCACCGCGACTCCCATCCCCAACAGGCTGCTTCAGCACTCTGACCCCTTCAGGCTACATCAACAGTCTCACCTCACCTTCAGCAAAGTGAAATAGGATGTTCAGGGGTTTGGGGCACAGGAGTATTGTGGGGGGGGGCATGAAACTCTCTGATGAGCTACAGGAAGGACCAGGCCTGAGCATCTCCTGGGCTCCCTGAATTCCCAAACCAACAATGCCCTACAGTGTATCTGTCCGACTCTCCCCAGCTGGGTAGATAGGTGCTGTCAGTCTCGCAGGAGCACGGGGAGGCAGAGCTGGGCTGGCAGGAAAGGGTGATGTGATTGACAGGGTCCCAATTGGAGGGACTGACGGGCCGCAGGTGCCACTGGGCACCCGCTCTCATTGCCTGTCCATCTAGCCTGTCCTTGTACCTGGGTAAGGAAGAGTGCCCTTATTTAGAGGTGACGTTCGAACGCTTACATTTTAAAAAAAAAGATTTATTTATTTATTTATTATATGTTAGTACACTGTCATTGTCTTCAGACACTCCAGAAGAGGGAGTCAGATCTCGTTACAGATGGTTGTGAGCCACCATGTGGTTGCTGGGATTTGAACTCAGAACCTCTGGAAGAGCAATCAGTGCTCTTAACCACTGAGCATCCAGCCCGAATGCTTACATTTTTGAGTTCCGGGATTATATGAGGCCACAGAGGAAGCCCTGTTCTGGTTCCCTGGTGGCCTGAGGTTTATCAGGGGCAGGTCAGTAAGTGAACAGTGGGCATCCCCACAGCATCAAGGGCATCAGGCAGGATGTGGGGACGAACTATCATTCCACCACTTAGGAGACGGAGGCAGGAGGATTGCACGTCTAAGGCCAGCCTGGGCAACTGAGCGACACTCTGTCTGAAGATAAAAAGTAAAAAGGAAGCTGGAGGTGTAGCTCAGTGATAGAGTGCTTGCCTAGCATACGGGAGGCCCTGGGTTCAATCTCCAGTACTGTCAAAATGGAAGACCCGATTTGTTATCTATCTCGGATGTCTGTTTATCTATCTCGGATATCTGTTTATCTATCTCGGATGTCTGTTCCCTCAACTCCACAGACACAGCTGTCGCCTGCCATGCTCAGCTGGCTGGGGAAAGGCCAGGAGGATTCCAAAGCTGTTAGCAAGTCTGGGCTGGTACTGAGAAAGCTGGGACTTGTGGACACAAGTCAACCTGGCCTCGTAGAAGAGTCACAGTTGGGTTTGGGCCTCCAAATGCACCCTGGGCCCCAGAGCAGGACCCCAGGCATTCTGGGTTTGAGTTCAAGGCCCCTTGAAACACTGCTGGCAAGTACTTCCCATGAGCCCTTGGGGGCCATACATCTGACCAAACTGTTCCTGGTTTAAGCCTCTGGCATAGCGTTAGTTTGGATGGAAGGCAGGTCACTAACTCCACAGGGACTCGGCAGAGGGGCAACAGGCAGGGCTGGTCACCAAGGTTCTGGACATGGGTGCACGTGGTCCAACCTCTGGCCTCGGTGAAGAGAGAGAATGGCTAGGTCCTCCTCTCCCCTCCCTAGCCAACACTTACCTGGCTTCATTGAGAGGAGCTCCCAGAACCGGCCAATTTGGTAGTTTCTCAGAACACCATAGCTGGGGGTCTATTGGTCCTCGATGGTTGTGTGACCTCGGGCCAATCACTTAGCCCCTCTGAGCTTGCTTTCTCTCAGCCTAGGTAGGTACGGGTGATGTCACCTATTGTGCACCTGTACATTTGGCATCCCTAATTTCCCCATTTCACTAATGAGGAATTTCATCACCCACAGGTCTCAGATCTACTTTGGCAAGGGGAAAATGACTCAGTGTACCAGTTTTAAATCAGGGCCCTTTCTCTCGGGGTACACTGGTCCCAGGTTCCAAGTCTTCCTCTGCTTCGAAGGACAGGGAATGGCGGCTGCCCCCTGGAGCCCAGTATCCACTGTGGGGAGGCCTCCTATCTCCCACCATTCTCCTGGGCTTGACAGGCAGCCTGACCTGAGCAAAGGCAGGGCGTTGCCAGGTGCCTGTGAACCACCGATCTCTATCTCTTGGAAAGAGAGGTCACAGCCACGCCCCATATGGCATAGACCTTAGGGAAGAGAAGACATGTGGTACCGGATCAGCCACGCATGGCCCTCCATGACCCGTGCCAGCTGCACACAGCTAAAGGGACAGAGGGAGAGAGCCAAGGCTGAGAGGTGTGTCTGAGTGGCATCCCTCCAGCCGACCTGGTTGGCTAACCTAGTCTACCTGGCTTGTGCCTGCTTGGGGAGCTCATTGAGAGCCAGCACGAGGGCTGTTTTTAAAACATGGGTGTGTGTATGTGTATGGACTGGAGCTCCTGTATGTGCGTGTGCGCATGGAAGTCGGAGGATAATCTTGGGTGTATTTCCTCAAGAGTTGTCCACCCTGGCTCTTTTTAGACAGGGACCTGGGACTTGCTAGTTAGAGCAGATTCTCTGGTCAGTGATCTCCAGGGATCTTCCCGTTCACTCTTCCTGGGCACATGAGTCACCCAGGCTTTTTTTTTCTTATGAGTGCTCTGTCTGGATGTACGTATACATATATATACATACATACACATACATACATACATACATATATACACATATACACATATACATACATACACACATAGTCACATATATACATACACACATATACACATATGCACAGATACACATATACACATATACACACATGCATACACATATACACATATGTACATAGTCACATATACACACATACATATATACATACATACACACATATACATACATATATACATCATATACATACATAAACACATATGTACATATTCACATATACACATATACATGTATACATACATGCATGCACACACACATATACATATGCACATATACACATATACATATACACACATACACACATATACACATATGTACATAGTCACATATACACATATACATATATACATACATATACACATATACACATATACATACATACATACACACATATACACATATACATACACACATCCACACATATATACATATACACATATGTACATACACACTTATATATGCATGCAATGCCCAAGGAGGTCAAAAGACATCAGATCCCCTGGAATTGGAGTTACAGACAGTTGCGAGCTTCCCAGTGAGGGCTGGGAGTTGAACCTGGGTCCTCTGCAAGAGCAGTAAGCACGTTTAACTACTGAGTCATCTCTCCAGCCCACCCCCAGGTTTTTTAATGTGATTTTGGGCATTGAATTCACTTGAAAGGATTTACCAATGGGCTACTTCCCCAGTCCCTGGATTTATATGCTTATTTATTTTAAGATGGCTCTTGCTACAGAAGCCAGGCTGGCCTTGAACTCCTAATCCTCCTGCATGCCGCCATCTTAGACACCAGTCACTGCTGGTGCTGGTCTGTGTGGTGGTGAGCCTAGTCTGGCTCCTTGGACTGCTGAGAGGGAAGGGGTCACACAGCGTTCTCATCCACGGGTCCCCATCTCTTCCTGTCTGGCGCCCAGCCCTCCATGGCCCTCAGAACCGTTTAAAGCAGCAGTGGCGACGGATGCTGTTTCCAATACTTCCCATGATATGCCTGCCAACTCTCACAGCAAGCTCGCAAGGCAGGGAGGACTGTGACCTCCATTTTGCAAAGAAACTAAGACAGAGAGAGACTGAGAGAGTTTCTAAAGACAGAGAACCCGCAACTGCCGGGGCTGGGATTTGAACCCACATCTGTCTGACTCCAGATTCTGTAAGCTCTATCGCAGGGAAGCCTTGTCTCTGGGGAAATTCCCTCTGCTGTGGAGTCCATGTGAGTGGTGGGGTGGGGGCACCCCTAGACCTGCTCTGTACTTGAATCTCATCACTGTGCCGTGTAGCCCCTTGTGTGACTGCTCGGGGCCTCCTCTCTGCTCTGTAAACCCTTGTTCTGCAGGCAGATGCTGGGGGTGGAGTCAGAGAGCAGAGCAGGGACCATGGTGTCTCTTCCAGGTGCCATTCTTCACTGGGTCCCGTGGTACCCACATCACGCAGTACAAGGGTGTTCAGATAGAGCCGCAAACAGTCTTAATGAGAGCAGCGCCGACTCTCAGGCTCAGAGACTTCGGGGGCCAGGCCAGCCTGGGAGGCTATGAGCTGTGGCAGGGTCTGACCTGACCACCAGTCATCAGTTCCAGTCACCTAGACCTATGTGGCCTTCTCTGTTTTAGTCCCCGAGACCACCTATTCCTCCTGTTCCTTCCTGCAGGGCCACTGCCCCGCACAGGCCTCTCACAAGCCTTGCCTACCCAGCTCCTGCCCCTGTTGTGAGTGATGCCCAAGTGTGGGTGGGTAGCACAAAGGTCCCAATATTCATCCTCCTGAGAGCAGGTGGCCTGAAAGGTGGAAGCTTCTGTGTGGATGTCTGCAGTCTGGCAGAAGGAACGGTGTAAAGAGTAGCTCGGTGTGGGAAGGGCTCAGGCTGTGTCCTGTGGGGTGGGGTCGGGGTGGGGTGGGGGTGGGGTGGAGGGCTGGCCACGATGAGCCCTGAGACCCTGGGACCCGGAGTGTGAGCGTGCTCACCGTTCTTGGGACCAGAGAGTCACGGACACTATGTTCTGGCCTGCGCTGACCTTGAAAGATCAGGTGTGCTGGGCAGTGGTGGCGCACGCCTTTGATCCCAGCACTTGGGAAGCAGAGGCAGGCGGATTTCTGAGTTTGAGGCCAGCCTGGTCTACAGACTGAGTTCCAGGACAGCCAGGGCTACACAGAGAAACCCTGTCTCAGAAAAAAAAGAAAAAAACAAAAGAAAAAAAAATGAAAAATCAGATGGGGACAGAGACTGGGATAGCGGCTTTCCTGCTTGGTCCCCCAGTCTTGCTCACAGGGAAACCCTCCGAGGAGGCTGTGTGGAAATTCTGCCCTTTCCAAGTCCTCCTCATCCTCTCCTGTGACCTCCTCCCTCCCTTCAGCAGGACATGCTCCAGCCATGTGCTCCGTGTCCTGACAGCCCCCGCGAGAGGTGGGAGATACCTGAGAGGGTTAATGTGAATGAGGCAGAGACGAGGGCAAGAGTATCACAAGCTTAGCTAAATGAGGTGCTTGGAGCGCCCCTCAGCCCCGAGCAGCCAACCGGACAGATGTCCCCAGCAGGCCCCTTGACTGAGTCAGCAGGAGACTGAAGAGGGCGGGGCTCAGACTCTTGCCGCTCCACCTTCTTGGCCCCTTGGTGTTCTCTAGGTCCTGGTGACCTTCACCACTGCTTTAGCTGGCCCTCCTTCAAGCTACAGGATGAGTCAGGCTGGGGAAGGCGCGTACAGGCAGACCTGGAGGGACCCCTGTGTTGCAGGCAAGGGGGATCGTGGTGTCAGACCAGGGCAGGTGGCACAGTCTGAGAAGATTGACAACAGCGTCCACCAATCAGAGCACACTTTACAGCAGCACCCGCCCCCGTCCCCCACCTCCGCCCTCACCAGCCCTAGAGGAGGCTGCCTGGAGGAGGAAAACCAAGACCGACTGTGACTGGGTCAGGGACCAGAGGTCACACTCTGGAGAGGTTATTCCCTATCTCAGGGAAACTGCAATTGAGACAGGTCTTGAAGAAGCAAAAGCCATGCCCCTGCCCCAGCAGAGATGAGGCTGGGGGCTGGGGGGCTTGGGAGACTTCTCAGATTGATAATGGACACAGATGAAGACTTGGGTTGGAGAGCGGACGTAGTAGAAGCAATCAGAGCCGTTGTTCTAATTTGATTCTATCGCTGTGATGAAGATCGCGGCTAAAGAAACTTGGCGAGGGAGGAGTTTATTTGCCACAGCCTGGCAAGAGGAACTGTTTTCTAGTTACAGGGGAGAGTGTGAGGAGCTACCTATAGACTGCTTGGTCAAGGCCACACTCCGTCGCTGAAAGAAAGCAGGGCAGGAACTCAAGGTAGACACTTGGAGGCCGGCTTACTCCCCATGACTTGCTTAGCCTGCTTTCTTTTTTATTTATTTATTTAGAATTCTTTATTGTATGTGTATGAGTGCACTGTAGCTGCCCTCAGACACACCAGAAAAGGGCATCCGATCTCCTTACAGGTGATTGTGAGCCACCATGTGGTTGCTGGGAATCGAACTCAGGACCTCTGGAAGAGCAGTCAGTGCTCTTAACCACTGAGCCATCTCTCCAGCCCCCAGATTGCTTTCTTATAGCACCCGGGACCACCATCCCAGAGATGGCACTGCCAACAATAGTCTAGGCCCTCCCATATCAATCACGAATCAAGAAAATGCCTCCACATACTTGACTGTGGAACAAGCTGAGTTTTCTCAATGCTGTTCCATTTTCCTCAATAGCCCTAGCTTGTGTTGAGTTAAACAAACAAACAAACAACAAAACAAGTCTGACCAGTGCAGCCCCTTTGACTCCTCCCCACTATCTTTGAGATGGGGTTTCACGATGTAGCCCCAGCTGGCCTGGACCTGGCTTTAAATCAGAGATCTGCCTGCCTCTGCCTCTCTAGCGCTTAGACTAGGGGACTGCACCACCATGCCTGTCCTGTTACACACTTTAGGAAGAGGTTTCCTTTGACTGTGACATTGGGGACACGTGCCAGGACTTCATACTGCCAGGAGCTTCCCAGCAAGATACCCTGTGCAGAGAGGCATTATGGGTAATGGTGTGTGCCGGAAGCAGATCCCACTGTGGACCTCCTGGGCTTACTCCCATTCCCACGCATGTCTCTCCCTTAATTTATGGCCCACTCACGGACCTGTAGTGCCAGTCTGATGCCCGGGGCTCTGGGAAGGGTAGGGCCAGGCTGCCAAGGGAATGAGAATCCAAGGACACAAAGCACCCCCCTGGTAAAACCCGCCTCTCTCGGGCACCACAAGAAATAGCTGTAGCAATACTGCCTGGTCTCCTGGGACCTTGCTGAATGCCTGCCGCTGACATCAACAGGGTGAGGGTGGCCAGAGCTTTGAACACATCTGAATTGAGCTGGATAGGTCCCTGCATGCCCCAGAGAAGGGCCCTGAAGGCCCGTTCTGCTTGTAGCTGCCTCTCAAGGGAAGCTGCTGACTGGTCCCTAGCTAGGAGGGTGGGTAGGCAGGAATAGGACTCCTTTATGGAAGGATTAGCTTGAAATCAAAGGTGGGTCTTTCTGTCTTCTGGTGCTGTGATAAAGCACCATGACCAAAAACAACTTCTACAAGGAAGAGTTTAAGTTGGGGCCCCTGGTTTCAGAGCATTGGAGTCCAGAACCATGGAGGCAGGGAGAATAGCAGCATACAGACAGGCATGGTGTTGGTGTAGTATCTGAGCGCTTACAGCCTGATCCTCAGGCAGAAGACTGAGACGAATGAGAGAACTGGGAAGGACCTGGATTTTAGAAGCCTCCAAGCCCAGCCCCAGTGACACACCTCCTCGAGGCCACACCCCTTCCGAGGCCACACCTCCCCGGGCCCCGCCCCAGGCTCCGCTTCCTAATCCTTCTACCAACTGGGGGATCAGGAGACATTCTCAAACCGCCACAGCTTCCAACACAGACTCTGCAAAGTTGCTCAAGTCCTGAAGGAAGTGGAGACACTGGGCGCGTGCACACACACACCCCTCCGCTTCAAGCACATCTCAAACCACTTTCAAGTCAGGCATCAGATTCAATGACAATGGCTTTATTGGTGGTATAATGATCAGTCTGGGACAGACACCGTTGCTTGGCCAAAGCGTGGTGTGAACTGCAGCCACAGCCAGCTACAGTGGGGAGAAATGGCCTCTAGAGCCTTTTTACAAGGCACTCGCCAATGAAGAGTAGCATACAGTGTGACCATTGTAGGATCTACTTCGTGTTGATAAGTTTTACAATAGGCGTGTAAGTGCCCCCAGAAGGCTGTTAACCCTGGGGGTGGGGGCGGGACAGCAAGGGATACATTGTTGCCACTGGGTGGAGGGAAAGTGAGCAGAGCCTGGGGAGTTGCAGCCAGCTGGGGACTGTGTTTCAAGCAAAAGCGAAAGGGTGCTCTGGGGATGGAGCTACACTCGTGGCCTGGGTAGGAGGGAAGGCAAGGACGTGTGTTCCAGAGGCTGTCGGGGTAGGGGATGGGAGCTGTGTGTAGAGGGTCCCAACAGATCGGAAAGTGAAGGGAGCAGAAGTTATTAGAATGGGTGATGTCTGTGCTGCACATGAGTTGGTTATGCAGGAGAAGGGAAGGTGGGGTACAGATGACACCCCTGTCCAGGCCAGAGACAGGCTTGGGTGGGGCTAGGTGTGATAAGGTACAGGTGATATACAGGTGACCTGCCCTTGGGGAGAAGGGGAAGGTAACAATAGTTTCCAGAGACAGAGAAAGACAGAGACAAACAGACAGACAGACAGACAGGCAGGCAGGCAGACAGACAGTGTTCAACAGTCAGTGTCAACAGTCACACGCACAATTAGCAGTCACACATCCAGACATTCCAATGTCATCTCTAACACACAGCTCAGGGACTGAGTTGGGAATCGACCTCGGCAACTGCTGGAGTTGCCAGGCAGCTGGCAGAGGGTAAGGTCAGCCCCAAAATGCCCTGGGACCAAAGCTTCAAAGGCTAAGAGGGCCAGGAGCAGAAGGCCCAGGGGACTGAGGCCTGGCGTGGGAGTTCTGGGACTCAGGAAAGGTCCCTGTCTATGCTGACAGGGCTGTCCACAGCAGGTGGGTCCTTAGTAATGTCACAGTGTATGGGACCCCAGAGAGATGCCTGTGGCCATGTCGTGAGCATGGGTGGGCATAAGGAGATGCAAAGGTACAAGGGTCATCAGGGCTGGGAGCTGGTCCCCAGACAGCTGGAGCAGGGGCAAGGTCAGAGTGACAGTCGTCAGGGAGGGATGGAACCCTGTACATGCTGATATTCGAACAACCCGCTTCAAGGGTTGGAGGCTCAGGAATCCAAGGTCATCCTTGGGTATTTGATGGGTTCAAGTCTGGGACAGAGAGGATCAAGGAACACCTGGGGCCTGGAGCAATGGGGGTCCATGGGGTCAGCAATGGCAGTAGCCCTGGGAATCAGGCTTCAGATGGTCCACAGCCACTGTGGGGGCAGGTCTGTCCCTAGTGGCCAACAGGACTCTAAATCAAAGGATGAGGACGCCTGGAAGAAGTGATGGTGGGGGTGGGGGGGCAATGTGTACAGTTTCCATGGTAACAGGAATTGCAGCTGGAGGAAGCTCTGAGGATGGTCAGGGGAGGCCTGTGGTGCTCCGGCCCTCCCCTCATCAGTAGAGTGGGACTGAACTGTGGCCATCACCACTGTGGTGGGGACAGGGTGACTATGTAGGGGACTGTGGGAGGGTTCTCTCCAGAGGCTTGCCTCGATGGATTCTCAAGGGCCCAGGAAAGGGCAGAGGCAGGAGAATAAGAGAAAAGACCTTTCATCTTGTATGTGTGGTCAGGGGCACCTCTGTAAGGGAACCTGTCTTCAGGGGCCTCGTCATCCAGGAGACACTCTGGTAGAACCCTGAACACTGACACCTGTGGCCCCCCTGCTTCTGACGTCTTCTCAGGGAGGAGGGCTTTGTGGCACCTGACCCACCCCAGGCTAGTGCCTGACACAGGTAGGCAGCTTGTATTCCTCAAGTCAATAGACAATAAATCTCCCCAGCAGGCCCCCAGAGCCCCGAGTCTGCTCCATCTGAAGTGTGGCTGCGGAAGGACCCCCAAGCAGGCGGTCCAGCAGCTGAGGGGCCCATCGGATTGACTCCTTGTCTCTCCAGAGCTAAGAGCTCTGAGGCTGCTCAGACAGACAGAGAGAAGCTGCTTTGTGGGGCCCCCACTCCAGTGCAGATGGACCTGAGGGAACCCTGGGGGTTGGCAGAAAGCGGGACTGTTTTCCTTCCTTCCTTCCTTCCTTCCTTTCTTCCTTCCTTCCTTCCTTCCTTCTCACACATCTCCTGAGTGCCCTGCACATACGCTGATCATCCAGTAGCAAGCTAGGCAAACTCGCTGCCCTCGGGAACTGAGCTAGCAGGACAGCTAGACGGTGGCATGCACCATGCACCCTTGACAAAGCTGGGAAGGGCAGAAGGTGACTCTGCCTCGGCTAGAGGGACAGGGCGGGTATTCGTATCGTTGCTGTGTTAAAACAACCAGACGGATCCCAAGAGAGTCATTAATGCACACTTCTGCTCAGCCCTGCTCTGTCCGGGATCACCTGCCCAGGAAATGTCCCGCCCACAATTAAGACGGGTCTTCCCTCATCAGCGATAATCACGTTAAAAGGTGTATTTTGCATGCCCGCGCACATACATGAATGGAGTGGTTCTTCACTCTGCCATGTGGGCCTGGGAGATTGAACTCAGATCCCCCAGGGTGCTTAGCAGCAAGCACCCTTACCCACTGAACCACCTCACTGACTCCCAGATCACTCTAGATGCTCTCAAGTGGACAGTTAACCCTAACCACTCGAGGAGGGGTATTGAAAGGGAGGGGCATTTAAACAGAACCCCAAAGCCATAGATGTACGTGCAGGGGTGGGGGGCATTCAGCTTTATGAAGGTACTGAGGTAGGATAGCTTGGTGTCTTCATGAACCAGAAGGAGAGACCATGTAGCTAGAGCAGAGAGAGACTTAGAGGCAGGGGTCCCCAGCTCCACTGATGAGGGGTACCTCCTACACAGCTGCCGTCCCGGGACCCAGCCTCTACCTCACATGACCACTCTCTGAACCCCTCAGTCTCTTCCTCCCTCCCTCTCCGCAGTGATGTGCCCAAAGGCGCCAAGACCTTTGGGGTGTCCGGGAGCTCTGAGGTGAAGATCTACATGGTCTACAATCCCTCACGAGTGGCAGAGCCCGCAGGCCGGGCCCACTGGCCCCTGGATGCCAGTGTGGATGTGGTGGTGGTGGCGGACACGGTCAGTAAGGACTTACGTGACCTCAAGGTAAACAAATATCCAGAGTCGGGGGCAGCTTGTATCCCATGCCCAGCCATCTCCTGACACATCGCCCAGCCATCTCCTGACACATCACCACAGAGACCCAGACCCATCTCATCACCATGCCAATGCCACACAGCACCCCGACACAACCCGGTCACCCTTCAGATCCACACACCTCTATTTCACTCCCTGTAGTTGCCCCCAAGCCCCTGTGCTCCCCACGCAGGATTGCACGGCCGTACTTGTATGTTCTCAGGCAGGGCCCCAGCACACCCACGTAAGCCTCCGTATGTATCCAGCAAGCCACCTTTGACCGACAGCTCCCAACTGGTCCCCGTGTCTCCCACACACAGCGGTTGTTGAATAACAGAATGGTCCTCAACTGCTGGCCTGGTGCTTTCTCCATGATGGAGCAAGCTGGGACCTGTGTGTGGTTCCACACATGATCACTGTAGGCTGAGACAGCCTTCCTTGGAAGGGATCCGGTCGTCGCATGGGGCGAGTGGGGGAGGGGTGGGAGCCTGGACTTTGGCAAAAGTCACTGTGGTTGTGGGACCAGGCTGGTCACTCCCTCTCTACAGAGGATGACTGACACCAAGGAAGGTCAAGCTACCTAGGCCAGTAAAACAGTAGCCCCTCTCTGCCTGTCTCTCTCATCTCCTTAGAATGTCCTAGAGTCACCGTGCCTGACTTTGTAGCCCTCCTTCTCCTTAAACTGCCCGGGGCCCTGAAACAGTACCCCAGGTCACAATTGCCAAATAGCTTCTCCTCCACCCAGGGCCTGGAGCCGCTAGCTTGAAAACCAGGCTGCAGGTGTGTCCCCCTTGTCCTCTGCCTTGCCTTCTCTTAGGGTTGACTTTCTTCCCCAGGTGAAGGTATCGTACTTTGAGTCACAGGAGGCTGCTGCCCTGGCGTACAGTGTGCTCTACCTAACTGCTGTTGGTGAGTCCCGCTCCTGCCCGGCTCTGGACACGGTAGCTATTGGATGTGGTGGGGGAAAGCGTCAGCTACCCACCTTACCCCTCAGTCTCTTGGGAACATCAGACATCTCCAAGACCATAGGGATTGAGATCCAACCGTGCTTGGGGGCCAATAGAGTCTAGAATTGTCGCTGCTATGAGCTCGATCCACAATGGCTTCCTCATGGGAGTCCCGTTGTCTCTGGGTCCCTGAGACCCAACCTAGAACCATGAAGATCCAAGAACCTCTTGGAGAGCCAGAGCCCACGGCAGCATCCTCTGAGGATGTTGGACCCTGGTCATAGGTCCCCAGGGGTTACAGTTAATGGTCCCCTGCATGTGACATAGAAACCCAAGGTCTCTCAGACATGGTCACCCAGTGCACATGGCCCAGCCAGTGACTTGTGTTCCTCCGACACCAGAATTGCCAATGCCACTCTAGCCAGAGTTAAAAGTCAATGTTAAGTCTCCAGAGCTGGGCTTCTGGGTCCCCAGCTGGGGTGGGAGCCAAGTTGACTGGGTCATCCCAGGTCCAGCGACAGGTGACCTGTCTGCCCTTTGCAGATGTGTCCCTTGACGTCGACACAGGCCGCACAGGCAAGGTGAAGAAAGGCTCTGGTGACAAGGTGAGACCCTGGAAACCCCAAGAGTGTGGAACTGGCAGGCAGAGACCTGGGTGATCTTGGCAGCAGACAGCCCTCCTTCTAGAAGAGCAGGAGCTGCTCTATCCATGGAAGGATGGTCAAACTGGCTCAAGTGAGCAGTAGCTTAGGCTGATGCGACAGACATGCTGCGTGACTGTTGGGGAAATACCCTCTCTGGTCTGTCCTGTTCTGCTTGCTGTATAGCTTCTGTTCAGGGGGTTGGGTCTGGGCCTCTCCACACGGCAGGTGATTCATGAGGGGTTGTCGAATAATGGAATGGCATCTTTCTGATAGAGGGGGCTATGGTATTCAGCTACAGCTAGGCCACAAAGCACGAAGAGGAGAATGAGTTACCCCACAAGAAGTGTGTTGTCACACAGGGCTGGGAGGTACAGTTTGTAGTGAAAGATCCAGAGAGGTAGCCTGGACCTCAAGCCTTTTGGACAAGGTGGGACAGGGCACCTCAGTGGCTGTGCGGGTTTATCACTGCACGGCGTTGCTTGAGGGGGTTGTAGTTGGGGGCTCCAGTGGACCTTGGCATGGGGTGGCACCTGCTCAGAGGGGTGGGCAAGGGTGCCAGAGAGCCCCACAGAAGCAAACAGTGGACCTGTATAGTCCCAGAGACCTGGGTTTGAACACTAACCGGAACCTAAGGGTTCCCTCCCAGAGTTTCTCTTTGCTTTCTTGCAAAATGGAGAAAAGGCGCAGGGTATCAGGGACAGTGCTGACCCCAGAGTCGGCCATCTTGATCATCAGCCTGGAAGGACCTGCAAGACCCTGGTGGATGTTAGGCCCAAGAAACTCCAGGAATGGAGGAGTCACCTTCATGGAGATCAGAGTGGGTCACGGGTTGAGCCAAAGCGTGACCATTTCTGTGTGTGACTTCCTCACTGTGTGTGGCTGGGCACAGCCACTGCATGTGGTCCTGCAGGTGTCCACTACACAAGGATGGCCACCTCTGAGTCTGAGCCTTCCTGAAAGCTCTGCTCGCCATGCCCATGGCCTGTCGTTAAATCTTTAAGCAAACCCAGAACATAGACGTTTCTGAGCCAAGCACTGAGCCAACCCAGGCCCTGTCTAGTCCTCTTCCCAGAATCCCCAGGCTTGACTAACCCGAGCCTTCCTGTGTGTCACAGAAAACCTGGCGCTGGGGCTCCAGGGGCTCCGGGGCCATCCTATTGGTAAACTGTGACAGAGATATCCACGGGTCCAGGGAGGACCTGCACGCGAACCATTTGAGGTCGATGGAGGGTGAGTGACAGCAGGCATGGGAGGAGAGGAGGACTAAAAGAAAGAGGGGGTCTGGGTTGTTGTTGGGGGTTTTGTCTCAAAAGCCACTCTCCCAGACCTGCAGGACATGTCCCCAATGGTGCTGAGCTGTGGTGGCCCTGATGAACTTTTTGAGAGCCACAAGCTGGTCTTGAAGGCATCTTTGCCCGATTCCAGAAGACTGAAGGTCTTCTGTGCCCGGGGTGAGTGGCTGTGACCTGTCACATCTTTCCTCCTTCCAGTCTGTCACCTTTCAGTAACTCACTGTGGCTTGCAAGGCTACTCCATCGGAACTGTATGACAGCCAAAGACAGGGTCCCAACTGCTCCTCCCATTACACAGAAGGAGAAACTGAGGCCCAAACACAGTCACTGACACACAACTGAGTCGGGTAGAGGGAGAGTTCCAAGCCAGGCTTCTTGGGTACCCACCCCTGACCCCATATGACGTGTTGGCTCTTCAAGCCAATCAGTCTGCACTGACAGGGAGGGGCAGGAACCTTAGAGGCTGGGACCCAGGTCCTGGCTGAATTGCTGGAGTTTTCTAATCAGAATCTGCGACTTTAAGGGCCTGGGGTGCCTTCAGTGGTGGTATATTTAATCACTTCAAATAAAAACCCATCCCCATCAGAAGCCACTCCCACTACCGTCTGACACCACCAATGAGGTTCATCCACTGTGCGGCATGCACGGTCACTTCATTGCTTTTTTGTGAGTGTGTAATAGTCCATGTATGGATGTACCTTATTTGGCATAATTTGTTTATAAGCACCGTGGACAGACATTTGGGTCCTTGTCATCTTTTGGCTCAGATGCCTTTCTCTACTTCTCTATTCACCTGAGGCTCAGAGAGGTTGAGCCATTGAGCCAAGATCACACAGCTCCTGCATCATAGAGCTGGAAGGGAACTGAAGTAGAACTCCCAAGATTCTAGCCACAGGTTTCCTGTCCTCCTGGCCTGCCACCCCCAACCCTGTCCCCACATCGGCCTGACCCTGTTCTCCTTAGGTGGGGCCTCCCTCTCCAACTACAAACAGGTGCTAGGGCCCCGTCACAGCTCCTATGAGGTGGAACGGCATCCTGGCGAGAGGGACATCCAGTTCTACGTGGAAGGGCTCGCCTTCCCCGACGCCAATTTCTCAGGGCTACTCTCTCTCAGTGTCAGCCTGGTGGACACACGGGTAAGTTCAATAAGAGGGCTGTGTCGAGGGAGAGGTAGGTGTGGGGCACCCAGGGACCCACAAAACCACTGAGCTCTCCTCCCCCCGCAGCCCCTCTCCGAGGTGTCAGTCTTCACGGACAGCGTGACCTTCCGAGTGGCCCCCTGGATCATGACCCCTAACACTCAGCCGCCCCTGGAGCTCTATGTGTGCAGGTGAGCCCCCCCCCCCAGCCCTGCCTTGACAAAATCAGAGAAGCCAGTGACCAATCCTGCCCTGTGGCTGGCCAGCCCTCATTCGGGAATGATGTCACGTGACCCCGAGCTGCCGTAGGACTGCAGCGGAGGTCAGGACGCAGCCACCGGCACCAGCTCCAAGTCTGATGGCCCAGACACCTTGAATTCAGTCTGGGTGGTGGGGCCAGGTATGGTGGTGCAGGCCTGCAATCCTTCATTTGGGAGGCACAGGGAGGAAGATGGGGAGTTCAAATCTAGCCTCTGCTACATGAGACCCTGGGTGGTGGGACTGAGTCCCACGTTTGTGCTAGAGACTGTAGGGACCTGGCCTCACCCTTCTTTGGTCACTTCTGCATCTTCTGAAGACCTAGGGACCCAGCCACAGAGTCCAGTGTGAGTCTGTCGTGGGCCTTCCACCATGGCCTGGTATCTGTTGGCCTCTGCTGGCCAACCCTTGAGATATCACAGGTAGAAGGGGAAGACAAGTCCACTGAGATAGATGCAGATTCAAGCGAGGTGTGGCCAAGCAGGGTTTATCTGTCCACCTGGAGCCAGGATCATCCCAGCCTCCTGTCTGCTCAGAGTACTTCACCTTCACTCTGCTCTGAGAAGACTAGGCTAGCCCACTTACTGACATTCCATCAGTGACATCAACCCTGGGTCACCTCCATGGCCACCCTGGACTGCCTGGGTTGGTTCAGGCACCCTGGCTCTGGGCTCCACAGCCTGGCTTTTCCCTGTTCATGTACTGGTCATCTGATGTGATCTAAGGACATGACCCCTCCTCTCCCTCCAAGTCTTCTAGCCTCCCCAAGGTAGGGATAGACCTGAAGCTCAGAACTCAGGAACACAGGCCTGGCACAACTGGATTCTGATCCCAGCCATTGTCACTATCCTTGCAGCGTGATAGATATTCATGGCCGCAATGACAAGTTCCTGGAGGACATGTCCCACCTAGCCATGAAGGCCAACTGCAAACTAGTGGTTTGTCCCCAGGTAGAGAATCACAACGATCGCTGGATCCAGGTGGGTGCAAGACTGGACCAGAGAAGAACCATGAATGGGTGGTGGGTGACTGGGTACAGGAGTTCAGATACATCTCCCAGCCAAGCCTGGGGACTTGGGCCTGCCTGGCAGGAGCCAGGGCAACCTGGCACAGAGCTAGGAGCCATCCTCCAGCAGGAGAAATCTCTCCTGCCTCGTCCAGACGCCCTGACTCTGGGATGGGTCTCCTGGATGGAGCCCTGGAGGCCTTCTCCACCCCCATCCCCTGGCCGATGTCCTCCCCAGGCCATGGTGGTGTCCTTTCTGGGGTCATCTTTCCTGGAATCCCCTGAGGAGACCTGCTGCAGGTCTTTCTTCCTCACACAGGACGAGATGGAGTTTGGCTACATTGACGCCCCTCACAAATCCTTCCCTGTGGTCTTTGATTCCCCTCGAAACAGAGGCTTGAGGGACTTCGCCCTTAAGAAGATCCTGGTGTGTGGCTAAGTACCCAGGGATGAGATGGGGGGACTGGGGGTGTGGGGTGTGAGTGTGTGTGCGCGCAGGCTTTTGGTGGCTCCTCTCCTAGAAGCCCTGGTGGAACTTCAGGGTCCAGAGACTGGTGTGGGCGGTGACAGCAACCTGGAGAGAAGGAAGGAGGGTCCATTTGAGAATGCAAATCGCATGCAGATCGCATGCAAATCACATGCAAATCGCATGCAAAGAGACACCCACTCCCACTACAGCTGCATCCTGGGAGAGGCAGAGTAGCAGTGTTCTTGGTCAGAGGCTCATTCTCAGTGGTGGGGAGTTAGCAGAAATGTCAGCCCTGACTTTTAGGGGCCGTGCCAGGGACTGTGCTACTTCCTGTTCTGGGAGGGCAGCAGTTGCCCCAGTTCACACTGCCCTCCAGCCTTCAGGACCAAGGACACTGAGGCTGGAGAGGTTAAGCAATGTGCCCAAGTCAGTAAGGCAGTGGGGCACCCACACGCCGATCCTAACCGGTCCCTACCTGACAGTTGGCTGCACTTTCTCCAGATGTGACCTAGTTTCTATGGGTTTGAGGGCCCCAAGTCTCCTCCTGCAGAGTGAGTGTCTATGGGGACTGGAGCCCCCCCCCACCCCGCCCCGCTCCCTTCCTTTCCTGGCCAAGAGCATGGTGACTCTCTGCTGTCCTCTGGGCAGTGACTCGATCTGTTCAGAGTGTAGAACGGGGCATGGTAGGTTTGGATGGAAGCAGGCTTTCAGTGGAGAGCCAGGGAGAAGCTATTCAGTTTCCTCCCCATCCCAGTCCGCTAGGCTGGCTCCTTCCCCCCCTGACCCTCCTGTCTGGGGGGGGGGGGCTCTGATGGTGCCTCTCTAGGGTCCCGACTTTGGATATGTGACCCGGGAGATCGAGTTCGCAGGGGCCTCTGGCCTGGATTCCTTCGGTAACCTGGATGTGAGCCCGCCGGTGAGGGTGGGCTCCACAGAGTACCCCCTCGGCAGAATCCTCATCGGCGGCAGCTTCCCCAAGTGAGTGGCTTGGAAGGGCGTCGGGTGGGGGAGGATTCAGAAAGCTCACCATGTGGCTCTGTACTAAGAGGTGCTCTCCAGAACCCATGGAATGACTGTCACAGAGTCCAGACTGGGGGACGCTCTCCTGTCCGTGGGAATGACTTTCCTAAAGATAATAAGGTCTCAGGGTCAAATTAGTGGCCTAGAGTCTGATAAGCATAATTGCCACATTAAACTAGCATGTCTGAGGCTGGGGATGAGCTCCATTGATAGAGCTTGCCTGACATGCATGAGTATTTACCTGGTGCATTTCAAATAAATGACTTCTTTTCTATCCCCTGCCTCACTTTTTCTAGCTGTAATGGGCTCTCTCGCTTGGGGTTGTCCAGATGGCTTATTGGGCAAGGGACAAGTATGAAGGTCTGAGTTTGGCTACTCAGTGGTCCTGTAATCCCAGCACTGGTGGGAGGGGCAGAAACAAGAGGACCCCTGAGGCTCACAGGGCAGCCAACCTAGTTGAAATAGTAAGCCCTACGTTCAGTGAGAGTCTCTGTCCCCCAAAATAAGGTGGGGAGCCATAGAGAAGGACACCTGATGTTGGCTTCTGACGTTTGTGCATGTGCACACACACATAAACATACACACACACACACACACACACACACACAGAGTTGGGGTGAGGGAGGGGACAGGGTGACCCTCAGATGGTGACTTTGCTAATATGCGTACATCCCAGGACGGTCTTTTGTGGTTGGTTGTTTTTTTTGAGACAGGATTTCCCTGTGTTGCCCTGACTGTCCTGAAACTTGCTCTGTAGACCAGGCTGGCCTGGAACTCAGAAATCCACCTGCCTTTTCCTCCCCAGTGCTGGGATTAAAGACATGTGCCACCACCGCCGACTCAGGATAATCTTGAGGACTGCAAGTGGTGTTAAGCGCGTAAGAACCTATGCCAAGCTCAACATACTAGATCCTTTCTTGGCTGTCTTGGGTTCTCCACTCAGACCACTGAACAAGTCTGCCCCCTGGTGGTATCTTTGGTTATGATGCAGAGAGGAATCTCCTGGGGCTTGGACCATCTCTTTGCCTCAGGCTCCAGAGAGAAGGGTAGGAGAGGGTTCCAAAGAAGAGCATGGCTCTGCACCTGCTGAATTGTTTCTCATTGTTTTTAAAGATGGTCCTCAAAACGGCCCATGCTCTATTAAATTAGCAGACATAAGAACGTGATTCCCGCCTTCTACCCTCAGTTCCAGGTCTACCCAAAGTTCCAGGCAGGAGCATCGTCTGCACATTCCCCAATCTTGCCTGGGGCAAGCTCCCGTCACTATAAATTATGGACTTTCTTTTCTTTTTTTTTTTTTTTTTGAATGTTTTGAGGCAGAGTCTCACGTAGCCCTATCTGACATCAAACTCAAAACACAGCCAAGGATCCCCCTGCCTCTGCCTCTCAGATACTGTAAGGACCATTGTGTACCACCATACCCTGTCTTTGCGGTACCAGGGATTGAACCCAGGACCTCACACATGCTAGACAAGCACTGCGCTAACTGAGCCACCTCTGAAGCCTCTAGACAGGGGACTATCTGGAACACGGCCACTCCAAAGTGCTAGCATCATTCACCAGTGTTTCTGAAGCAGAGATTACGTGAGGGGGGCTGGGGCTTCAGCAGAGAACAGGTTAGACCCTTAGGTCCCTGCCCTGGGAGGGTGTGTACCGCAGCAGAGGGTAAGACCTAGGCAAGTAATATCCTAAGTGGTAGCCAGTGCCACAGAGAACAAAGAAGCTATGAAGGGAGTTGGGACCTGGCTTCCATTTGTCCAAACCTCAGAGAAAGATGGCAAGATTTGAGTTACCCCCGGAAGAGGCAAGAGGGGAGCCATGGGACCATGGGGCCATGGGGAGAGGTATGTGATTCCATGTGGAGGGCAGAAGGCCTGGGGCAGGAATGTGTCTGGTAAGTTCAAGGGACAGCAGGAGACCAGAATGTGTGGAGTGGAGAGGGTCAGGGCCAGAGTGGGGTCAGGAAGACAGCAGGCCATGGGGAATTCAGGAGGAGCCAGGCAGGGGCCAGGCAGTTTCTGGGGGTGAGATGGGAGTGAGGTGAGGAGGGACGTTTGAAAGCCTCCCTATGAATGGATCATAAGGAATGAAGTTCGCAATGTGCATCAAGAAGAGGGACAGGCCACTGGCCACCCAAGGAGGACGGACCCCCACTGACTGTGGAGGATGAGGAGGGTTGATTGGTGTTGTTCCTTGTTTAGGGCAGAGCCTCCCCACAGGAAGCAAGTCTGAGAGCTTGTGGGTGTCGTGGCCTTAAGCTGGGCAGTCTGTCAGGAACAGGATCTTTTTATTTAAATAAAATAACTCTTTAGTGGATCCTCTTCCTAGAGGGGAAACTAAGGCTTGGAGAGCCAAGAAGACAGTCTGGGCCACATAGCTGAGAAAAGTCGGGGCCAGACCTTAAGGGTTTCAAGGCCAGCGATTGGAAGCCCAAGACTAGGGGATGTAGCTCAGTTGGTGACATACCTGAACCCCCAGCACTGTGTAAACCAGTTGTGGTCTCGCTTGCTTGTAATCCCAGCACTTGGGAGCCGGAAGCAGGAGGAGCAGGAGTTCAAAGCCATCCTCGGCGACGTGGGGAGGTCTAGGAGGAGGCTCCTGCTGCATCCTCCTGGGTAAAGGGGGTTAGAAAATGCTAGATCTCATCTCGGGAATGTCTGGGGGTTGGGCAGTGGGGAACCCCAAATGCTCCAGGCAGTGTGTGACTCTTAACACTCTAGAAATTGGCTTTTTTTTTCAGACTCCACAACGTGGTTGGCTGGGTTCAGAAGGCCTTAATTAAACAAGCTCCACCCCCATGCCAAACCTGACCCCTGAACCTGGCCTGGCTGGCCTCTGTCTTGTCCCACCTGTCCCCTGACCTATGGTGTCTGCCTCTCTTCTCTTGGGATGTCCTCTCACCCTCTGCTCCCAATGGCCTCAGCTTTGGCTTCAAATCTCCAGGCCTATAATGGGTGGACTGTGGTCCTGACCTTTCTCAGCAGTGTGGCCAAGGTCACCTTAGCTCTCTAAGCCTCAGTTTCCCCTCTGGTACAGAGGACATAAGGAGTCTGACTGAGCCTCTCTTCCCACCAGGTCCAGTGGGCGGCGGATGGCCAGGGTGGTGCGCGACTTCCTGCAGGCCCAGCAGGTGCAGGCTCCTGTGGAACTCTACTCTGACTGGCTTTCCGTGGGTCACGTGGATGAGTTTCTGAGCTTCGTGCCCACCTCGGACCGAAAGGTGTGACCCCTGCTCCACTACCCCACAGACTTCCAATTGAGTCACCTCTGCCCCATCTGGCCTGGTGGGGTGACTCAGGACAGAGGCACTGCCACCAGCTCAGTCCTATGGGGTCAGCGTGCGTGGGGCTTAGGCCATGTTAATCAGGGAGTGCTTCCTGGAGGAGTCAAAAGCCTCGGGCCAGGAGGACATTTGTGCTTCCTGCTGGTCCTTTCAGACACAGACCACTCCAAGAGTCAGGCAAGAGTTGGAAAAATGACTCAAGCACTATACGGCAGACTCACACACACTTTTAGCCATGTCACCCTCCAACAGGCCCTTTTATTGACTCCATTTTACAGGTAAGAAAACCGAGGCTCAGAAGGGTTCTGCCCTTCTCACACAGGTTCATAGAATCTAAGGCTGGCTGGAGAGGATTGTACTCAGGTGTGGGCTCTGGTTTCTACACTGACCACAGAGTCCCACCGTTTTGTGGAGAGGGCTGGGAAGAAAGTGGCCCTCAGACCTCATGGACCTAAGTACCATGGTGGCCCAGCGTGGCGAGAGCTCTGAGAAGGGGAGGAGCAGTGAACAGCTGGAGCAGGGACACATCTGGAATAGGCGGGAGGCAGGAATTGAGTTCCCTGGGAGGCAAAGTGAGCAGAGCTCCGGGGAGGGAGACCAGAGTGGGGAAAGGCCTGTAGTTGGGAACCAGGGGTATGGTGGATGGGATGGACAGGGATGGGGAGGACAGAGCTCAGTGCACATCAGGGTCCTGAACTGTCCTTGGAGGTCTCTGGCTTCAACCGGATCCAGACCTTGAGCCATTTGTCCCCTCTGTGACAGGGCTTCCGGCTACTCCTTGCCAGCCCCAGTGCCTGCCTTCAGCTGTTCCAGGAGAAGAAGGAGGAGGGCTATGGGGAGGCCCAACAGTTTGCCGGTGAGTGCCTGAGGCTGTGTCACCTGTCACCTCGTGGGGATCCTGACCTTCCTTCACCATCCCTGGTCTCGTTCCCACTGCCGCCCTGGGGCAAAGAAGGGACTGAAGGAGTCAGAGTGTCACCCAGAACCTTAGATGCCAGTGTGGCTCCTAGGCTGGGCTTTGGGAGACATGCATGGGTCCCACCTGGGTCCAAATGGGCTCAACCCTAGTTGGTTGGTGGGGTCAACTGAGGGCACTCTTGCCTCTTAGGACCTCGGATCCTCCTCTCTTCATTGAAAATGATAACCCCCTGTAGTGGTAATTAATTAAAAAATGACCCAACACATCTGTGACCGCCACGACTGCAGGACAAGCAACCAGCCCCCTCAGCACGGTTCTTGCCGCCACTGTGTTAATCTTAGGTCTATGGCAGTGGTGGCGATCTAACTCTTTGGCAGGGTCAAGCCACAGCTTCTCAAGCTCCTGCTGCGGCTGCCATTGGGCCATTTCACTTGGCCATGGGTCAGTTACCTCTCCGGCGGGAGTCCCACTCCTTCCAATTACCTGATAAAGCATGACTCTTAAACTTAAATATTTAACCAATTATATTTATGTATATGAAACTCCCAACTACAAGATGCCAATTTACAATGATAAAAGTCTTATCCCCATTTCTAACCTTTAGGTAAATTTACGTTTGATTCCATCTTGGCCCAAGTCTCTCTCCCTCCTCCTGCTCAAGCATCCCCCTGCCTCTCTCTCCCTAGCTCCTCCTCCTCCTCTCCCCTCCAATCACTGGCCTCTCACTGACTCAGTATGAATGGATAGGAAATATCTTGCAACACCCCACCACCACCACCCCAAGATGGTTTTAAAGCTCAACCAGGAATTAAGCTGGCTTCCCACAGATGTGGAAGATCAGTATTGGGAGCTGTGAGGAGCTCCAGGGTCTTTCCCCAGCATTTCTGAGTCTTCACCAGGTCTTCGCTACAACTAGAAGCAGTCTCTCAGTGTCTGGCCTTTCTCTTTCCCCAACCTATTTCTGTCAGAGCCTCTGGCCTGCACTGTGCCTTCTTCAGGCTTGGGCGCTCCAGGCAGTGTCCCTGGGCCATGCACAGGCTGCCCGTGGCCCTGAACTCATGCAGTCTGTCCTTCACAGGCCTCAAGCACAAGGCAAAGAGAAGCATCAACGACATCTTAGCCGACAAGCACCTCAGGAGGGACAGTACGCATGTGCAGGTGAGGCAGGACAGAGGCTGGGTGGTGGCAATGTCCAGCCTGTGGGGGACAGGGCCCGGCCTCAGTCTGTCCTATAGATTTCTGAGGGTGTGGGAATGAGCCTTGTCCTCAGGGGCTGTCAGACCTGGGGACAGGCTGACCACCCTCAGGTCGCAGCAGGCTCCTGGAGTTGCCTGGATCTGGGGGTACCATTCATTTCCACAGAAGTGAGTCCAAGCCCTCACTCCGGAAGCGTGAACAGAAGAGGCAGAGACATGGGGCCCTCAGGGGCCCTGTGCACAGATCCGGTGGGACAGGTGTAGGAAGGGATATGGCCGACCAAAGATGCTAAAGACGGTGCCTGCCATGTGTGATGCTGGGCCCAGTAAAAGGAGGAGGCCCGTTGACCCTTCTGCACCAAGCCAGGGACTTTACCTAGATGTCTGGGGCTAGCAGAAGTATAAGCCACATGGTGGTTGGGGCAATATGTTAAAATGACAGAGACTCATCAAAGTGCTCACCCAAGCCTGATGGATTAAGTTCGATTCCAGGAATCCACAGATACTTATAGACAAACCCACATATGCATGCACACATGCACGCACGCACGCACCACAATTTAAAAATAAGAGCGCTGACTGCTCCTCCAGAGGACTGAGGTTCAATTCTCAGCACCCACGTGGCAAATCGTTACCATCTGCAACTTCAGCTCCAAGACAGCTGGAGCCCTCTTCTGACCTCTGTTGACACCAGGCATGCACATAGCACACAGGCACACAAAACACCATTACACATAAAATAAAATAAAAAAAATATTTTTAAAAAATCGTAATCAAGTGACAGGGTCATTTAGAACCAAACTTCAACTTTCCCTAGTTCTGTGCCGTTAGGCAAGCTGCCTTGAGCCTCGGTTTCCCCAATTTGGACATCTGTGAATCCATTTGCACAAAGCCACTGAAAGGCCCGGAGGTGCTCATGGGAGCTCCGGGCTGCACACAGGCACAGCGCACTTAAAGAGTCCTCTGTCTTGGCCCACGGCTTCCCTCTTCTGCAGAAATGCATCGACTGGAACCGTGAGGTGCTAAAGCGAGAGCTGGGGCTCTCCGAGAGCGACATCGTGGACATCCCACAGCTCTTCTTCCTGAAGGGAGCCTACGCAGAGGCCTTCTTTCCTGACATGGTGAGGGTCCCTGGTGGCTGGGTACAAGGATGGGCAGATACAGGGGTAGCTGGGTCCGCAGTTCCTAAGTGGGGTAGATGTGTATCCTGGGCATCTCTGATGGCCACGGTGAGCTGCTGCTATCTTTGGCATCCAGTGGGCAGCAGCTAGGAGGGCTGCTAGACATCCTGCAGTAGGGAGGCCGGCCCCACCCAAAGAAGCTTTCGTTTTCTAAATGGAAAGGAAGACAAGGCTGTCTCTGCCTTCTATCCGGAGGCTCACTGACTTGTTTAGTTCCTACACTTGTGTCTCCCACTGTGTAGGGCTTCCAGAAAGCAGAACAAATAGTGACCATTAGTTGCTGACAGGCAGGTGAGGCCAAGAGCCCTCAGTTGGGCGGAGTCTGAGAGATGCTCTCAAAGCAGCCAGCCTGTCAGCTCATTTCCTGTCAGGAAAGACTGAGTGGTGAGGCTCTCAATGAGAGGTGGGTTCTGGAGTGGGAAGTGACCCCCCCCCTTTTTTTATTGTGCCTTTAACTTGGGTACTTCTCTTGGGACAAGATCAGAGTAGACTCAAGTTAGGGGAGCGGTGTGCAGGCTGGAGTGAGGGGGGTACCTAGGTTTCCTGCTGTCCCTGAAGTCCAGCCTCCAGGCTGGCAGGACGCCGTTCCTCAGAAACAGAAGTTTTTTCCCCTGAGCCTCCCGAGGCTGGGCACTGCGAGGTGTTTAACTGCATCTCTGGCCTCCTGTAACAAGCAACCAAGAGTGCCAAGCAGGTAAAATCCTTCCTCGCTGATCAGAGCTGCTTGAAGCCTTGCTGTCTGCTGCAGCCTTCCCTGCTGAGGTGAGCTCCCTGGCAGTCTGCAGTGTGACCCGGCATCCCCTAAGCCATCGGGGATGCCGGTGTGACTTGCAGATAACAACCAGAGACAGGAAGTGATTTTAACCTACACAGCCACATGTGCTAATGGCCGCTTGCATATGGACACTGAAGGACCACTGGGCGTGGCTGAGATTAAAGCCCAGGATCTTGTGCTGTGACTCCCCCAACCTCCACACCCAGACAAGGTTAATCTGTGTAACAGTAACTCACTTTGTAGACCAGGCTGGCGTCGAACTCTTAACTCTGGGAGCAGAGTCCTAATCATGTGGCTTCTTATTCTTCTCCCTGCCCTTGGATTCCCCCCTCTCCCCAGCATGTACGCTCCAGCCTATGGAGTGGGCAACAAGCTTTTGTGACTTTGGTAATGTTACTTAACCTGTCTGAACCACAACCTCAGAGGGGAGGCTGGGATTTAGGGATTACGTTTCTGGAGTACACGTATTCTCAGTAAGGGCTGAAGACGAGTAGGATGCTATGAACAGCCGGGCAAGCTGTGTTGCCACACTAGTGAGTGAAAGAAAACACACACACACACACACACACACACACACACACACACACGCGCACACACACACACACACACCCCACACCACGGGAGGATATAACTACTCCTAGATATGGCGGAGATAAAAGGGAATTTTTTTTTTTTTTGTTTTTTGTTTTTGTTTTGTTTTTAGATAAAAGGGAGTGCATAGCCAGGGGCAGGGACCTCTGGGAGAGTCCTGAGTGAACGTGACCCTGAGGTGGGTCATGTGAGAAGAGGGAGGAGGAAAGACAGAGCCAGGGAAACAAAGAGTAGACAAAAAAAGGGGCTGAGTAACCAAAATGGCTAAATTATAGAGCGAAGGGCAGCCTAGTCCCTGGGCTGAAGGGTTCGAGGAAGGGGGTGGGGTATGCCAGCCAGGAGGACCCTGTAACAGGTAGGGACTGAGGGATGCTGGGAGAACCTGGCGGCCAGATAGGCTTTGATTGGTTAAAAAGGCACCTCAGTTGGCCATTTGTCCCGAGACCTAACAGTGAGGACATTTAGCATGTTTAATCTCTGGTTGTAACAAACTTGTTACAATAATGACAAGAGATGGAAGAAAGTACAGGAGGGAGGCAGACTGCCCCTGGTACAGCTAACCAAGCCCCGTTGTTAAGGCCGGAAACACTGTACCGCTGAGTTACATCCCCAGCAAGACTTCCCTACCTCTTACATTTTTTTTTTTTGAGATATGTTTTATTTATGGAGTCCAGGCTGGCCTCAAGACTCACCATCTTCCTGCTTACGACTCCCCAGTGATAATGGGCACATACCCCACCCCCATCTTAGACCCCAGTTCCTGACCAATCCCTAGTTCTGCAGAGGATGGATCGGCAGAGCCAAGAGCCCCTAAGGAGCCCAGAGGTGCCGCGCATCCGCGGCCAGTGGGGCTCTTCGTTCTCTCTCTTGCAGGTCAACATGGTGGTCCTCGGCAAGTACCTGGGCATCCCTAAGCCCTTCGGGCCGCTCATCAACGGCCGCTGCTGCCTGGAGGAGAAGGTGCGCTCTCTGCTGGAGCCCCTGGGTCTGCACTGCGTCTTCATCGACGACTTTCTCTTTTATCACCAGCTGCTCGGAGAGATCCACTGTGGCACAAACGTGCGGAGGAAACCTTTTACGTTTAGGTGGTGGAACTCCGTGCCCTGAGCCTGCCTGACCACCACCCTTGCTTCCCAGCTGATGGGAGTCCCAGGGCAAGGGGAGGCCACGAACCAGCCTCCACCCTCCTGGGGCCCGAAAGCGGGCTGGCTGCTGTGGTCAGCTGGGCTCCAGGAGGACCACACACTTCTTCGTTTCTGGAGTCGCCTGTCTGGCCCCGGAGGCTATCGCCACTTTTCCTTCTCCCTTCCCCAGCCAGAGCCCCCAGAGCGTCAAGGTTGGAAGTTGAACCTGTTCAAAGCGTGGTCTCCACAGCCACGCCCCACTTGGAGCTGTTCCCCTACCCCCAACCCCTCGTCTCTCTGGAAGCCTCTCTGGAGTTTGAGAAAAATAGTTCTCGAGCTGTTTCAGAAATGCCCACCATGCCAGGACCCTGGGTGGTTTCATATGACTCCTGGATTGCATAAGATGAAAAGGAAGATTTGGGGTGTCCTTTTTCCCAAAGGACCTCAAGCCATGGCCCTCTGGCACCGGTCGGCTCAAAAGTAGGCAAGCAAGGGCAGGAAAACTCCGTCCTTGAAAGCGGGCAGGCACAAAAGCCCCTCTAATGCCCAACTCCATCCAGTCCGACCTCTGCAGGCGGCTTGTTACCTGTCGGGGCAGCCTTTAATTATGAGCCCTGGTGCTTCCTGTTGGAAGATGCTGCGGGGCACAGGGAGGCCCGCGAAAGTCTGCAAGCGTGGGTGCGAGGGTGGGGGGCGGGCTGAAGGTCGGATCAGGAAAGCAGAGAGGTTGCCCATCTTGGGGTGGGGAACCTGGAAGCCTGGGGGGACTCTCGGCTGGGTATTTGGGGCCCCTGAACCTGAAGGCTGTTGATCCAGATGTGAAGGGGTGGGGCCCAAGGTATTAGGTGAGGAAGGCCATTAAGTTACATCTGGAGGTGAGGCCTAATTTCCTCTAATAGTCTCTAATTACTCCCTCTCCTGCTGCTGGCAGTGGGAGGGGCGGGCCCACACTCCCCCAGCAGCCTGGGACCCTACACAACACTTGGAATGCCCCAGTAAACCACATGGCAGGCCTGTGTCCCCCTCCCACAGTAGGACAGACATCTGGCCTGAGGCTAATAGCACGGGGTGATGTCACAGAGACATGTGAAGGCACGCAGACCCAGCTGCGGGGCATGGCTGGCAGAGGCCTGCCCGACGACGTCCTCCTCTGGTCAAGAAACCACAACAGCCTGCTGGGCTCTCTTTGTATTTTTAGTAGCTTCTGGTGCCACCCCAGACTTGAGGTAGCTAGCTGCTGTCACTTCATAACCAGTGGACACTCTGTTAGCGAAGGCTTCCGTGGAACTGTTAGGCTAGGCATGGCCAGGTAGGTATTGGCTCTTCCCCCTTCCAGAAGATTCTGTGGACCTGGAACCCCATTGGTAGGCTCCCTGTACCAACACCTTCCTCTATGATCACGGCCCGGCTGCGGCTGAGCCATGGAGAAGGAGAAGAAGAAGATAAAGGAGGATGAGAAGGGTTGGGGGCAGGGCCTGGCCTCTGAAGAGGAGAGGAGACTACAGAGCCCTGGCGAGCATGGGAGCACGGCTCCAGTGCCACATGAGGGGGGCGTCTCTGGAGTTGCTGCTCAGGCTGCCTGGGGTGGCCACCCTCTTTCTCATCAATAAAAACATCATTGTGCGTTTGTTAAGTGGCTGCCTCATTCGCGCCTGGGCAGACAGAGGGAGAAGCAAATGAGGGGCCCTGCTCCCCTGATCTCCACACCCTACCACAGGTCCCTAGGCTCCGTGCCAGCAGGCCTCAGGCAGCCCCTGTCAGCTGAGCAGCTTCCTGGGCTGAGGCAGGTGAGTACCAGGCAGCAGCTGATTCAACAGAATCCTTGGTTCGTGGCGGCTCCCACCCCTGCTGCCTGCTTGAGATACTATCGAAGAGAATCTGCCTCTTCCTCTCCTCCTCCCTTGGCTTTATCTTCCATCTGTTGCATCCGTCGGGGAGGATGGAAAGAGGTAGGGAGGGTGGCTCCTGTTAGCAGGAAGGAGGACGATGCTCCAACACCACGTTGGGGTCCAGGATGTAGGTCAGTGCAATTCCGTAACCCTGACTCTGGTGCTGGGTCACCCGGGCTTGCTGGTCCGATCTTCGGAAACATCACTTCTCATCCTACCCACTTGCTGTGACCTCAGACTATATACCCTTTGACAGACATTTTAGCACGAGGCTCATCAGGTCCCCGACACAGTGTGCCAGCACCCTCGGAGGAGGCTTATCCACTCTTCCCACCCATCCCCCACCGTCAGGGAGGCTGTCTGGGACTTCACCAAGAGTTCTTACCTAAAGCTGACTCCCTTTGCTGGAAACCAGCTGCCCTGGGCCCTGACTGCTTTGGAGAATGCCCTTCCCCGTACACTGAGCCACCGCAGAGGGACAGTCATAGGCTCCAAATGTCAGCCTCCGACTGGTGCAAATGGAGGACCTTAGGAAGTGCGTGGATTCTGGTCCCTGCCCTGCCCTGGAGGGGCTGCTGCAGCAGGGCGGAGGGAAGAACCTCTACTCAGCACTTCTGAGCCTCCACAGCCATTATCTCTGCCCAAGTGGGTGACTGGCCACATTTTCTAGACCTGAGGAAACAGGCCCCAGGAGAAAAGATGGGATCTCATCAGTATGTGGTGCAGACGATCAAACTCGACTCCTCTTCCCAGAGTCCTTGTTCTTGCAGACACCTCCTGCCTCAGTTTCCCCATCTACAAGAGGGCGTCCTACTCTGACGCCCTTGGCTCCTAATGACATGTTCACTGCTGTATCATCCCCTTGGGAGGTTTTGACCTCCAACATCAGCAACAGACTTAGGAGAGTGAGCTCATATCCACGTCAGACCCGTCCAGTCAGCCATGATTCCTGTGGTCAGGGCTCAAATGGTGGTGGTGGTGGTGGTGGTGGTGATGGTGGTGGTCTGAAGCAAGGTGTGTGTGTGTGTGTGTGTGTGTGTGTGTGTGTGTGTGTGTGTGTGTGTGTAAAGTGCTATCAGGAAGACCCCGAGGCAGGAGGATGCTCTCTCTAGTCTAACAACCCAAGCTTTTAATTAAGAAAGGCAGGCAGGGGACCAACAAGGTGGCCCAGTGGGTAAAGGTGCCGGCCACCAAGCCTGACAACCCGGAACAGACGCAGCAGGAGGAGAGAAACACGTCCTCCAGCCTCAGCAAAGGTGCCGTAGCACACATGGGCACTGCCTCCTCCAGAAATGTAAAACTCAAATCGATCTAGATATGAATACAGATATAATAGTTTAAAGAAAGCAGGGGCGGGTGAGCGGGTGGGAGGTGGGGGGAGGCCAGTGGGAGCTGGGGATGTGGTTCAGTTAGTAGACCTCTGGATGTGGTCCCCAGCGCCAGATAAAATTGAGTGGGGCCCTGCAGATCTGTAATCCCAGCGCTTGGGAGGCAGAAAGATCCGAGGTTTAAGACTGTCCTTAACCTCATAGTGACTTTGGGGTATTGAGACTCAAAAATAAATAAATAAATAAATAAGAGGAAAACGGTGGAGAGAGGAAGGGGAGGAGGAGGGGCAGGAGGAGGGGAGAGTTGAGGGAGGAGGAGGAAGAGGGAGGGGGAGAGGGAGGGGGAGAAGAGGGGAGGAGAAAAAGGAGACATGGGTCTGGTGTCCTGCGTCCTCAATGGCCTTTCCAGCAGTGTAAACAGAGGCAAGATGACAGAGAAGGGCCAGGACAAAGCCCTGTGCTCCCCTGGGTGTCCTCCCCCTCCCCCTAACCATCCCAGATGTGCTGGCCAAGCACCTGTGGGGACTTGTTTTCTCCCCAGCTAGAAATTAACTCCCTGGGTGCCCTGAGGTGGGAGCCTCAGGTTCATATGCAAATATCAGAACCCTTCCGGCCAGTCCTGAAGAGGGGATTGGCTCTTTGGCTCTGAGAAGAGGCTGGGCTTCTAGAGCTGGAGCCAATGAGTTTGCGTCCTGGGCTGGAGGGGCGGAGCTGGATACTTTTAAAAGCCCATCCTGAGGGGGACCTCTGGCTAGTGCTGGGTTTGGTGGCCAAAGCCCCCATCCTAGGCCGGCATGTCTCTGCAGAGGATTGTGCGTGTATCCCTGGAACACCCCACCAGCGCTGTGTGTGTGGCAGGGGTTGAGACCATCGTGGACATTTATGGGTAAGAATTGGTTCCGGAGGGTCTGGGGTTCCTCGTGTCGAGTCCCTGGGCCTTCCCCGCTAGGAGTTGTGTGGATGGATGTTCCTCAGGGCACAGGCTGCCTCATCTGTAGTCTTAACCTTGGAACCTCTGCCCACTGCGGGAAGTGTGGGTTCTTGCTGTAGTCAGCCCGGTTCCCAGAAGGGTTTTTGAACCAGAGGATGCAGGCAGAGCTGGGCTCCATACAGAGGGTTTAGACAGTTCTGGGGCCATGGGCTCCTTTCTCGGTTTGAGAGTCCTCAGGAGAGGCTGGTGACAAGAAAAGAAAGGGATCTGTCCCCTTGTCCCCCAACCCCTGGGCTTAGGAGCACAGGGAGAATCAAGTCATTTCTTAAAAGGCTGCGTGCATCTGCTCAGGGACGTAGCACTTAAGGTGCCATGCTCTGTCTGTCCCCAGAGCTGGTCACAGTTCTCAGATTCCACCCTGACAAGAGCCCTGACGTTAACATCATCGCAGAGGGTGAGCCTTTAGCCCAGGCCACACAGTCACCTGCAGGCAGAGCTGAGCTCTGAGCCCACTGTAGACTTACTAAGGACTTGGTGTCCAATTGCTCAGCCACTGAAGCCCCAGGGTTTCAGTCACAGTCACTTGTCACCTATGCGCTATGGCTGCTGTGTGCCAAGCTGAGCCCGTGCAGCACAGGGTGACTTGGGTAGGGGCTTTGTAGGAGCGAAGCTGTTTTCTTAGGCTTCCAAGTCCCAACTCTGAGACTGAGCTGAGGACAGATTCCAAGGATGCTGGGATCAGGGTGTCACCTCTCAAACTTCCCTGCCCCCATCTTGGATGTGACTTCAGCACTGGGACACCAGAAGTCCCTGTGGGACTGTGCCACTCACTGTAACACTGTGAGAGCCCATCTTTGGTCTCCACTTGCCGGAGGCTGGAAGTTCTCCCACCCTGCTGGGTCAGCCAAAACTCAGTAGTTGTCAGATATGCCCCCGGGGGCCAGAGTTTCACACCCTTGGAGAACCAGCATCCAGAAGTAAGAGTTTCAAAAGTGGAGTGAAATCTGTTGGGGGTCTGAGGTGTGGAGGGTAGGGAGCGAGCTGCCGGTCACAGGAGACAACCGAGTTCGAGGTGAGTTGCGTGCCAGGAGTCAGTTCTTGACTGAGGGTAGGTAGAGTGCAAGATATGCAGAGGGGAGTCTGTGGCTTCCAAAGAAGCAGGCGGGTCCGGAAGGGGGGTGGATGCTGCCTGGCGCCACGGCCTGCTCCGGGGCTGCGTGCCCAGGGGGGTGACTCACTGCCCGGCTGCCTGTGCCCATTGGGTAGATATGTCTCTGGTCTGACCAGTCCAGGGAGCTGGTGATAGCTCCTCCTCCCCCTTCCCCTCCCCTCCCCCTTCCCCTCCCCTCCCCCTTCCCCTCCCCTCCCCCTTCCCCTCCACCTCCTGTTCCTCTCAGAGGTGCCTTCAAGGGTGGAGGATAGGCTGGTCACTTGAGTGACTTACTCAGAGGACTAGGGAACGGGACAGTCGTGGGTGGTGACAGGGCTTTGGTGTCTTCTAGAAGGATGTTCACACACAACAATAGCCAACTCCCCCCCCTGGGAAACAGAATGCCATTTTTTTCACACACCCATCATGAACTTCTTTGAGCATTCTGGGGACTCTCAGAAGTGGAAGGCTGTTCTCTCTCTCTCCCAGGGAGGGAGTTCTAGGGTCAGTCAGGCAGCTGTCCAGTGAGGGCTGCAGAGATGACTTGTGTCTAGGTTGTGAGCCTAGCCTTTAATGACTGAGCCATCTCTCCAGCCCACGACTTGTGTCTTGGAAAGGGAGAGCAAGACTGGACCTCTCAGAGTGTTCTTCCCGGAGCCTAACCTCAGCAGCAGTGGGATGGTGGCTCAGCCCTGGCTCTGGTCCTTCCCGGCCGCCTCATCTTGGGGTGCTCTTTCCCTGAGGACCCTCTGCTTCTAGCTCTGCAGTGTGACGTGCCAGTGATGTGACTGGACACCGGGCTCTTGGTGGCTTGCGTCGTCCTAAGTATTTTCCCCAGATACCTGAGCTGAGCAGAAGGGTATAGGCTGGCTTCGCCATTTCAGAGCTTAACTAACCTGTCAAAGATCACGTAGCCAGTTGGCAGAGAGGCATGAGGCCGTCTGAACGGTTTGGTTCTTTCTTCAGAGAGACCTTGGGAGGAGAGCATAGATGGTTTGTAGGCTCCAGAGTGTGGAGCCAATGCTAATGCGCACAGAACATTCTATTATGGTATTCGTCACCATCATTATCATTTCCATTATTTTATGGCCCTGCCCCGAGCCTGAGGAAAGTCTCAAGTGTTTCCAGACCTGCCGGGGAGCAGCTGACTAGGACCAGGAGATGGAGGGAACGGGTTAAAAAAAAAAAGCCCACCTCAAAGACCATTGTTCTCAGGGCTGAGACTCCAGCCTTGGAGGCAGAGGAAGGAAGTTTGGTTCATCCTGGGAAGAAGGAAAGTTCTGGAACGGCTAATGGGCGGGCTCACCCAGGGCCACAGGCTGGCAACCTTCAGACATTCTCCTAACATGTGACTCACTTCTAGGTGTCTGTCCCCTGGGGCTGCTTGGTCCAGCTGTCATCTTTATAATGTGTCATGTATGCGAGTGGAAAGTAGTCCCCAGGCTGGCTTGATGGTGACTTCTGGGGCTCACCCATCCTTTCTTCTGAATAGGGAAACTGAGGCCTGGTGGGCGGAAGGACTCAGCCAGGTTCAGAAAGTGAGCCAAGACAGAAACCAGGCCTTGAGACCCAAACTGCCCATGGCGTGTGGTGGTGGGGACCCAGTTCCCAAGGTCCCGTGTTGTATTCAGGTCGACATCTGGGAGACCCCAGAAGAGTCAGGTTTGGTCTGCCTGGCTGCGGTGGGGCAGTAGTCACAGAGCGTCCACATGCTTCTTAGCACTCTCGAGCCAGTCCAGTCACCTTGGAGCAAGCCCCAGAAACTGCACTTGGAAAAGCCGGAGGTGGGCAGTCATGGCGGAGACCCACCAGGGAGATCTTCGCCAAAAGGAAGCTGTGTTGGCTTCCCCAGGGAAGAAGGGCTTCTCTAGAGCATACCTAGCCATGAGGTGGCATCTCCTCTCTGCAGCGTCTCCACCCCAAGTACGAGGTACCACTGGAGGTACCACTGGGTCTGGGGCTCAGTTGCTAGAAGAGTCTCTTAGCATGTGCAAGGCTGAGGTGGGGTGGGGGTGGTGGGGGTGTGATTCCTGGTACCCTAAAACTAGATGTGCTGACATATGACTGTAATCCCAGCACAAAGGAGATAGAAGCAAGACAATTAGAAGTTTAGGGTGATTTTTGGCTACACACAAAAAAATCAAGGCTAGCCGGGCGGTGGTGGCGCACGCCTTTGATCCCCACACTTGGGAGGCAGAGGCAGGTGGATTTCTGAGTTCGAGACCAGCTTGGTCTACAGAGTGAGTTCCAGGACAGTCAGGGCTACACAGA